>JAKSZP010002982.1:0-96461 GCA_022478985.1 Massospora cicadina
CTGTTGATTCTCGGCGTATAGACTTGATTCCACTGAGTTTTTACACAGGGTATTAGCCACTGAGTAACCAAATCGGATGATATGAAGATCGCTGACTTTTACTAAAAAAATTGATTAACTTATATATGGAGCTATCGCCCCTTATTTCAGCCTTTATTAATATAAATTGCAGATTTGTCTACAATCACTCAACCACACGAGAAAAGATTCCCTTTCAATCCTCCATGTGACTCTTTATATCTCAGTTCCCCAAGCCAGATGCACCCTCAGCTTGGTAATCTTAAATTCATCTTTCCTTTTCTAGAAACTCTCATTCATATCAAATCTCAGCTTAAATCCTCTTGATTAGCCAAATGGTCATCATTTTGATTGATTATAACTCGTACTTTTTCTGTAAATCTCTAGACTTGTCTCGATTCCCCCTCCGATCCATCAGAGTTGTATATCATCCAGTAATATCAACTTCCCAACAAACCCCTTGTTTTATTTTTGTAAAAAATCACTTCATCCAACTCTGAGCTTCAAAGTCTGCTCCTTTTCCCCCCTGATATCTATGGTGCCAAATAAACTATTGCGCCCTAACAGGACTTCTGAGATGCCTTAAAGAGCGAGGATGTAAAGTAAGATGGAAAAATAATCCAGAACAAGAAACATCCCAAGATAATGGGATAGTAGCATTACCCATTGTATCAGCAATGCTCACTTTGAATGAGAACTCATGTCCCAGCTACACTTGAATTTATGGCTGAGTGCAGAGATGAAGTGCCCTTGTATACAAAAGCAAAATATCAATTAAGATTTGACAACCTAACCCTGAACAATACAACAACTGTTCAATAGTATTTTTGTGCCTGAAGGGCGTTCTAACCAGGGCTTAGCATCAGCTGTTCTCTCTACCTTGAGATAACTATATTCAGAATCTAGTTTACCTGACAACAAAGTAGGAACAAGAACTTATCAATACCTTTGAAGTTTTTCAACCTGGACTTATCAAATTATGCATATTTTAGGACTACACCACCAAGAAGTATTACAACAAATGAACTTGTTCCAAGCCATTCATCTACCTTTGATCTTTTCAAACTTCCTTTGCTTTAGTCCATGAGATCAAAACAGTACTCAAAAATCTGCACTTATTTATAATGTGCATTGTCAGATGACTTTAGAAAGATGTGGTTTATGAGTATTTACAAAAACAGCTCACAACTCAAGTGGATGCAACTGTTTATAATGCTTAGCTTCACGTCAGAAAGACTGATGTGTCACTTTTAAATTTGTACTTAAAGCCTTGAAGAACAGTTGGAATTATGGTTTTTATGATTTAAGTGTGGTAATACAGCAAGGTTTTTGCTCGCTGGTGCTGAAAAAAGCCGGATTACCACAAACCTCTCCTAAAACTAAAGCTAATATTTTTAAGTAAAGTAAAGTTAAGTTTTTATAGTTTTTTTGGCACAGGACAGGAAGCAAAAAGTGAGTTCTCTCTAATCTTCACTTAGTGTTCTAAACTACATTGAGTATCAAGGGTCGAAGGGTTAATGCTAATTTTCAGAATAGCTTAGTAAGGTTTGAATTAGGGAATATGTAAATTTGACTTAATAGAGCTCAGATTATTAACTTCACTTTGGTGAGACAACGGATGGGAAGTTATTTTTAGGAAAGACAAACCTGTGGGGTAATGATTTGATATATTTCAACCAATCATCATTAGATAAAATAATTGCACCTTGGGGGATTTCCACCAAGCCTATAAAAGGGGGTTATCCCCGCTTAGGTGTTTAAATGGAACTAGATGTGTTTGTTGGATAAACCTCTAATGGACTCCCCGAGATTCCGCCAGGTGGTCAGAGCAATCTGACTACTCAATCACGTGCTAATTGCCCATGTGGTATTATTAAAAGTGTTACCCCAATTCAAAATGTTCCACCGAGAATTAACCAGGGTCTTTTGGCCAATGCTATCATTATTATTCAAACAACTCTTACTCCCATCTCAAATTATTAAATGTCTTGCATTTCCCCCTTTCAGTCTATTTTGACCCAAAACATTCTTTTCTTGAAGATGAGAGGGCAATTGTCCGATATTGAGGAAGCCTTACAACAAACCTGTCTTGAAGCACAAGACCTCAATGGTAAGAATTGTACCCTGGCTACTAAGGTCATCCTGAACCAAGGGGGCCCACTGGGATTCATGGTTCTCAAGGGGATAAGGACTTGTAAGATTTCTAGGGTTAATAAGACCCCATGGCCTTCAGGGATATTTGCCTCCAGTCTGTTGAGGGCCACTTGGAATGGAATAACCTCCCAGACGTCAAGGGGAAGCGGGCCTCCTGGCCCACCTGGGCCTCCTGGACCTACCATAGATGAGCTTGAAGGTGATGCTTCTCATTCTTAATTGAGTACTATCCAAGGTCTAGTGCTCAACTCAAATACCAGGTTAAAGCTGTTGCTCATGGCTGGGAGTGAATCTAAAGGTCTGACTTCTCCACCCCAATTATACCTTTAATTTTATCAATCTTACCATGGATTAGAAAAGATCCGGAGGATTGTTGCAAAGAGGTTAATCCCAATGATCCAATGTAATGATATGAAGATCGCTGCTCCTCAAACAAAGATAGTAAATTATGTAAAGCAGAAGCCAATCGTTTCTAGGATATAAACTCTATTATAAAAGGTAGCTTTGCACTTGTAAAACCAAAAAGGGTAAACACTGGTTATCAACTTCGTTCTACAGATTCCACTGCAGCTTACCAACTATAAAGTGTTCCATTTCCAATCTCTACTCCTAGTGTTATCTCTCTTGATGCAGTCTCTCCTAAAACTCACCCAAACAGTAGTCTCTATCACTATTTTCTTGGTGCAACCCTCAGCAAAAATCATAACCATATAGTCACAAAACCAATATTAATCTTCAGCATTCATTTTTCAGCAATCATCAGCAACTTGATAATATAACCTACTCTTGATTATCCTCAGCTTCTAGTTTTCATTATCTGAATTATACCAATTGTAAGCGTACTGCTTTCAGTGGTAACTAGATCTGGCAGTTTCCTCTGCGATTGCTCACCTATCTTTTTTTTTAGTACTAGATGGTCCCAACCCAAGGGGGGGATTCATCGATGTTTATTGAATTACGCCTGGGCTCCTAAGAGCCTGAGGCGAGGGAAGGGGAGGGAGGAGGCATCAAGAAAGGGAGGGGGTTTGCGCGCCAGAGCCGTGCTGCAGTGACAACTTAGCGGGGGAGGGTTGGCGACATAGTGCAGACCTTCAGGGCCATCTCAAAGTGTACCTGAAAGTGGGTGATCATGTGTGGAAGGGTCCACACCTGCTGGTCAAAGGCAGCACGAAGGAAGGAGTTATGGATGGTCCAGATGGCTGTGGCATAGGCGAGGACACGGAGGGGTCGGTGGCAACCAGGCAATGTCTGCTCAAACATGAGGTCTTGCACAGGGTGTCCAGACCAGGGCTGAGCATGGAGGAGCGCGCGGGCCTTTGGCCAAAATGCGGCGACACCTGGACAGGTGAAAAAACGATGGAGGTGGGAGTCAATAGGCTCCACACAGCGGGGGCAGCTTCGGTGCTGGAAGGTAGGGCCAGTCCGGTCCCCTGTCCTGTATGAACAGTGGAGCACCCTCCATAAGGTGTTGGACACCTTTGCTGACAGGATGGGGTGATAGACGTCCTTCCACAATTCCTTAAGGTCAAATCTCACGGAGGGAGGGAGGAGCTCAAGGAGTCTTGGGCGGATGGGAGGACGATCTTGGGGGTTGAGGCGAGTTGTGACAACTTGTCCATTGTGCACAATTGCATGGCGACGTGGGCTGAGGCCAGGGCCTTCCCTTCTGTATGGGAAGGCATGGTGGATCCGCGAGCCTACTCGTTTCAGGGCAAGGAGAGCCTGGTCCCAGTAGGGGGATGAGGATGGTTTTAGGCGATGGCCTGGGTGGTTTGTGAGCCACTCCCCTAGTGAGGTCAGAGATGCTCTAGGAAGACCCAGAGCTGCTGACACTGACTGGCGGAGGGCGGGCGCCCATTGGGGCATGGGGGTCGCGTCCCAGCAGACAATCGGCCATAGGAACTTCAGGAAGATTGTGGTGGCGTTGGATCGCGTGTCCAGAAGCCCTAGGCCCCCTTCATTGCAGGGTCGGGCAATGGTTGAGAGGGGTCTTGGTGGATGGTTTGAGCCCCAGATCCAACAGCGGAGGAGTACATTGAGCCGCGTATAAAAGGCATCTGTGAATGGGCAGACGTGCGCTAGGAACCAGACTTTGGAGAGGAGGAACACATTGGCCATCAGAGCTCGACCCTGGGGGGTGATGTGCCGCCGGTTCCAGCTGGCAATCCTGGAGTTAACTGCTGCAAGGAGCAAGTCCTCATTGTCTTTTAGCGCAACTCCTTGTTGGTTGGTGAGAACGCCCAGGTGACGGAAGGTACCGCGCTCAGGTTCAATACCAAATGGTGGGGGGAAGGTGGGGGAGCCGACCTGTACAACTGTTGTCTTGGAGGTGTTGACCATGGCGTTGGACGCCTTGGTGTACCTCTCAATGGTCACAGCAGCGAGGGCAACATCCCCAGGGCAGCCAAATGCAATGGCAGTGTCATCTGCAAATGCCATGGTGCGTGTGGGGGCTTTACCTGGGACCAGAATCCCTGTTAGCTTGTCCTGTAAGGAGGCCAAGAGGGGGTCAAGGGTGATGTTAAAAAGGATAGGGCTCAGGGGGGTCCCCTTGCCGGAGACCTTGTCCAACTGGTACTGCCATTGTAAAACCCATTGGCGCCAGGACTCTGGTGTGGAGCTGGTCATAGAGCGCTGATATCCAGCGCCTAGCTGCGGGTGGGAGATGGAAGCGGGCCAGGGAAGCATCAATATACTTCCAGGCTACCCGATCATATGCTTTCTCCATATCCAGAAGAGCCACAAAGCCATTCACCTTACGAGAGTTAGCAGTCAAAGTCACGTGAAGGTCATTATAGTTGTCCCATAACGACCTCCCCGGAATAAAACCGTACTGGGATGGGGAGAGGCGAGGTGACACCCATTTGGTGATGCGGTTGGCCAGAAGCTTCGTGAAGAGCTTGTGGTCTGTGTTGATCAACGCTATGGGGCGCCAGTTCGCCAGGTTCTCACGGTCTGACTTCTTGTGAATGAGGGTCGTGATTGAGCCTCTGGAGTCGGGGAGGACCTCGCCATTCACCAAGAGTGCAGCGAAGAGGTCGCGGAGGGTTCTGGCTATCACTGCAGGTTCCAGAAGGTACACCTCAAAGGGTATTCCGTCTGGGCCTGGGGCTTTAAGCCGTGGGGATTTCAGAAGGGTTTCCATCACCTCCTGGATGGAAATAGGCGCCAGTAGAGCCTCATCAGCCCGTGGGTCAATGGGCGGCTCTGGAGCCCGCCACAGGAAGTCTTGGATGTCCGATGGGTCCACCTGGGTGGCATGGAAGAGGCTGGAGTAGAAGCGGTGTAGTTCCTGCGTGATTTCCTCCTTATCTGAAGTGGTTGTAGTGCCAATCTTCAGTGCAGTAATATCCTGCGCTGTTGACCGGGCTTTCTGTTTCTGAAAGAAGAAGCGGGTGGGGCGTTCCCATTGAGCATAGTAACGAGATGTTGTAAAGTTTGCTGCCCGTTCTTCCTGAAGTGTGAGCTCCAAGCGGAGTGCTTCCTGCGCCGCTTCCCAGTCTTCCAACCATCTGGGAGAGGGCGAAGGCTGGCAGTTTCGCTATAGATGTCTGATTCTGGCTTCCGCCCTTTTGACTCTGGCGCGAGCTGCAGTCATCTGGGCTTTGGCACAGTTGTAAGCAACGCGGGTGATGCCCTCCTTGGTCACCGCCCATCTAGCCTTGTGGTCAAGCAGGTGGGGTGGGGGGAGGTGAGAGTCTCCCGGATGGTCATAGACAGCTTCTCCTTAGTGAAGGGGTTGTTGAGAAGAGCTGGGGCAACCCTAGGCCAGAACCTACGCGACGGTCTAAGTGTGGTGGTGAGGACAACGGTGAGTGACCTGTGATCACTCAGATGGTTGTCACGAGAGATGGGAGATGAGACGCGGCCAATTAGCAGGGGGCCAATCAGTGCCATATCTATGCGTGACGCTGACTGGAAAGCTCCTCCATCATACTGGATCCTAGTCATGCAACCTAGGCCAGACGCGGAGGGTGGAAGCGCATCTATAAAGCCACTCAGGCGAAGGAAATCCTGGAGGCGACTTGATCCAGGGCGTTCCTTTGCTGCAGGGGGGTAAGAGTCACGGACGCGACTTATGGTTGTGTTGAAATCTCCTAAGAGGACTGTATTCCGTGGGAGATTGAGTTGGAGGAGCTCTTCCAAGAGCCGATTTTGCTCCTGACCTGCATTAGGCAGGTAGATGCTTGCAGCGAAGAAGGAGAAGTCAGGAGTGGTGAGTTTGGCCAGTATGAGGCGGCCACCTAGATATTGTGAAAAAGAATGGGTTTTAACCCGGAGATTCAAAACAATAAGGGCGGCATGGTTTGTCCAGAAGGAGTTGCCTCCAAACTGTTCATTCCATGCAGATTGTTCGTGGGGGAGGATATGGGGCTCCTGGACAGCAGCGATGTCAATTTGTGCTGACCTGAAGTTTCGGAGGAGGCGGGCTCTCCGCTTAAAGTCCCGCAACCCATTTGCGTTGATGGATTGCAGGGCCAGGGTGCTGCCATGGGGACTCATAGCTGTTCCCCTCCATGTCCTGGGGGGTTGCCAGCGCTTAAACCTGCTGCTGTGAGGCGGCTAGTTTTGAGTCCTTTAGCTTGACTATTAGCTGCAATCCGTGAGGAGCGTCGAGGGTTCTGAGGGAAAGGAGAGGGTGGGGGGCGGAGGACCCAGTAAGCCAGCCTAGGATGCTGCCCCCGCTCCGTTGCAGGGGAAGGACTTGAGGGTGCTCAATGGTGACCTCCGCGGTGTCCCCATTTGATGAGTCTGAGTCCATATTCACTTCCTCCAACACTTTAAAGGATCCGCGCGAAATGGACTGTGGGGTTGGGGTAGGACTCTTTGAGGTGGCACTTCTACCGCAGGCCGCGAGTTGCCAGTCCATGCTGGTGGGCATAGCTCCATTGGGAGCTGAGGGCTGATGCGATAAATCGCTGGTGGAGGTTGGTGGGGGTGCCGCAGAGCCCTGAGTGGGGGTGGCTGACGAGGGGCACCCTGTGGGAGATGCCTTGCGCTTGGTGAGAGAGGGAGTTGACTCTGGGAGTTTGGAGGGGGTGCCCATTGGAAGGGGGGCATGAGCGCGAAGGTATCCCACACCAATAGTGGGGTTAGCTGTTTCAACTGCTAGGCGTAAGGCCTCAGGGGACAGGTCTTGAACGGGAACCCATTGTGTGGGTTGAGGAATTGCTGCTGCAGCCATGTGGGATCGTTTTTGGCCTGGTTTAGGCCCCTGGGTGGTGGCTAAGAGGGCTTGTTTTCGAGCTGTGCAGCCACTATACAAGTGTCCAAGGGCGTTACACCATGAACACCGGGGGCGCGCCTGATCAGGGTCGACAAAAAAGATCTCAGGGCATGCCCCAACTACTGCCACACGAGGAATAACCTCAATGTTACGGGATACAGTGGGGGAGGGGATGAACGACGCCCTAGCAGTGCGAGCTCTTTGAGTGGGAGCATAGTAAGAGGGGACGCTAAAGTCCACTGAAAGAACAGACCCAAACTCCATTAAACCACGATGGAGTGCCAGTTTAAGAGACTCAGGATCAACAGTCGTTGGTAGGTTGGAAAAAGTAACCCATGAAATTTTCTCCAGGTGAGAGCGTGTGCGGGAGATGCGAAGAGATCCGCGTGGAATAATGACCTGGAGGGTGGCAGCATGGTCAGCAAGGGCAGCTTCAGTGAAGCCCACATCGATGTAGTGGCCCTCCACTGATTCATGGATGGTGGTGTTAATAGGGAATGTCTCCGCAATCGCTGCAAAGTATGAGAAGTAATCCTCTGTATAGAATTCAACAGGGTTATGCCCATAATAAAGGCGAATTGCGTGGGAGAGGGTTGAGCGAGGTAGAGCTTTTTGCGCTCTAGTTTCGGCCCATTTCTTCTTAACATCAGCAATAAACGCCACTTCACGGGGATCAGCTTTGGGTAGCGTTGGTGCCAGAGGTTTTTGCCACGCCCCAGTGGCTCCTTTGGTACGTTTGTGTTTGCTTTGGGCTGCAATTGCAGGTTGAGTGTGAGCTGTTGGTTTGGACAAGTTTGCGGAGTTCCCTTGTTTCTGGAATGTTACAGCAGTTGCTGGCGTCATATTAAATTGAGGGGCGGTTTGTTGGGCCTCGCTAAATTGGGGAGGCCCATCCAGATTGGAATTAACTCCAGCCAGTTGGGAGGAGGGAGATGTTTCATCACCATCCCAATCTATTTGGGTAAATTCAGCCCGAGTATTTGCTGTGATTTCGTGGGCAAAACTCACTGGCTGATTGGTGAATTGGTCGTTTTCAGCATATTGAGATAAAGTGCCGACTTGAGAAGTGCCGATTATGGGGTTTAAATGGGACTGGTGAGATTGGAACTGGTGTGAAGTTCCAAAATCTGAACCATTTAAATCCCCATTGGGAAGAGTAGATTGTCCCAATTTGGTGCTTAGTGAACCAGAATGTGCGGCCAATCCAACCTTACATCCGAGGGTTTGGGGGCCAGGTGATTGTTGGGCCTCGCTAAATTGGGGAGTCCCATCCAGATTGGAATTAACTCCAGCCAATTGGGAGGAGGGAGATGTTTCATCACCATCCCAATCTATTTGGGTAAATTCAGCCCGAGTGTTTGCTGTGATTTCGTGGGCAAAACTCATTGGCTGATTAGTGAATTGGTCGTTTTCAGCATATTGCGATAAAGTGCCGACTTGAGAAGTGCCAATTACGGGGTTTAAATGGGATGGGTGAGATTGGAACTGGTGTGAAGTTCCAAAATCCGAACCATTTGAATCCTCATTGGGAAGAGTAGATTGTCCCAATTTGGTGCTTAGTGAACCAGAATGTGCGGCTAATCCAACCTTACATCTGAGGATTTGGGGGCCAGGTAGCTGGGTATCGCCCCTCATGGAGGGAGCCAGAAACACGGTGTCAGCAATAATAGATGAGGCTGAATTAGCTGACACAATGGGGGAGGTGTCTGTCTGGATGGGCTGAGTTGCATTCAACTGAGCAGACGCCATTAAAACAGCGTGGGTGATGGCCTCCTTGGTTGGAGGGGGCCCAGCGGGTTGGTGGGAGGCAGCACACACAGAGCTGTTAGGCGTGCAGGTTGCAGAAGTGCGATCAGGTGAACTGGCGCTAGTTGGAGTAGCTCCAGGTTGGGGGTGGTGCCTGCTTTCATGGCTGCTGCTTGAGAGCAGGTGATTCTGGTTGACCCTGAGGTGGGTAACCGAGGGTTGCTTCGTTTGGGGTGGTGCTGGCTCGTTTAGCATAGCCTGCGGGTTCTTTTGCGGGGTTTCCCGCCATATTTGCTAATAGTTTTCGTAAATCTCTTTAGTGGAGCTAAATTTCAGGCTGAATTGATTTTCGAAAAGTGATGCTTAGCAGAAAGAGATATCGATTGCTCACCTATCAATATAAAAATTAAATGAATCTTAGTATTTAGCATAGCAGGAGGAAGAATCGACTCTCTTTCTGCTCTGTGTAACTTTCTGAGCAATTTATATGGTTAAAAAAAAAGTAAAACCTAATCGCCCGTCATAGTTTCGCTCCAATGTCATTGGATTCCCCGCCAGCTGCCCCAGTGTGGGGCAGTGGCGAAAGCCCCCTACCATTTTCTGTCTGACAGGAAAATGCTCTTGAACTGGCTCGCCCAGTCATACCAATCCCCTGGGACAATTCGTTCCTCCAAAGGATCTTGACGCCCATCTTGATCAAACCCAAGTGGTGCCCCATTGCCCCCTGGTGCTCACCCGGAGCAAAAATGCATATCAGCCTTAGGGTTGAATAAGGGAAACTTTTCCCCTACAACGACCAAGCCATTATTGAAATGGCTCAGGTGGTGATGCGTCCTGCCTGCTTTATTGACTTCTGTCCCTAAAAGGGATATTTTGATCTCAGCTTCTCATGTGAAGCCAATGCCACCACTGCGGCAATGGTGCCCCTGGTCTTCCAGGATACTCCTACCCCAACAATTCAGACCTGGCTCCCAGCGGACACCACTTTGATGGTTCAGTTCGCTGGTTTGCCCACCCACCTTCCCCCTGAGGTGCTCCACCTGAAGCTGATGGAAGGTTTGGCAGCCTATTGCTCCAACAACATCTTGCAGTTTGTGGTCCCAAATGGATCCATACGCCTTGCTGGGCCTCAGGTGTATGCCATGATCAGCTCTGAAACAAACAAAATTGCCCTTTTGATGCCCCCTTGGGCTTCTATCTCCTCTGCCCCCATCCATACATTCTGGGCCCACGCCGAGGGTGGATGGATGATTTTTCCATCCTTTTTTGAGATGGACCATTTAAATGCAAGTGCCCATCCCTAGTTGCTTCCAAAACGCTCTAATTTTTTATCTGACAGCCATCAATCTTCCACCTACCCCGCGCCAGTTCCAGCATGGGGTACAACCCTACCTCCCCCTACCCCAAAGCCTGTTGCTTCTGCTGCACCTGCAGCCACCAATCATCCTCCAACTCGCCCCACTGCCACACGTAATTCTTCCAATCAAGAGCAGTATTGGACTCCAGTTTGATCCCATACAGCCTCCAACGAATCAACCAATCCTCAACCATACGCCAATTCCCCAATTCAATTCAACCAGAACCCATGGGAGTTTTTGGATGAGATTGAAGAATCAGGTAATATAATTGAAGAACTATTGCTGCAAGTTGACCGGTTCTGTAATGCAATTTGGGATGCAGAATTTCTCCCTCATTTATATGCCCCACAGCCAATTGCCAAACCATTCTACAGCGACCATCAGCTTACAGTAGAAAAAGCCGCCACACCAGATTGCCATCCCCTCCGCAAAGCCACCACCAAATCAGTGGTGGTTCTCACAGGAGGAATTCCACCTCCTGTTATCCCCATAAATCTTACTTCAAAAGAAAGGTTAATGTGAAACAATTACACAAAAATGACAACGACGCTATCCAGAACGTGGCAACTGAAGCACGGAATCCAAAAGCTAAGATTACCTGAACCAATATTGCCACATTCATTAAACTACCAGACGCCCGCATTCAAGCTTAAAAATCTTTAGCTGAATATATCACTGCCATTTCTATGGTTGGCAATTATTCAGAAGTACCAAACATCAAAGATATTGAATCACATGCTGACAATGCTCCGACGCCCTTGCTATTCACTTTGACATGCACCCTACTCTTGGAGGAGGAAGCTGCTGCCAAATATGAGCCCCCCAATTCCCCTACCCTTCCACCATGGAGGTATAAGCGGTCTCTGCTGCCCAACTGATTGGTTGTTTCGTTGGGTGCATTTCACTCAATCCATTCATTTGGGTATTTTGTTTGAATCGATTAGTTATGTTAGTTTTAGTTTTAGTTCAATAATGTTTGTCCCCTGGTCAGCTTATCTCAGTTAAATAAAAAGTATAGCAGCAGGAAACCATCTGGTAATTTCCTGACTCTTCCCACCTCTTAACCAAATGGTATTCCTCTAAATTGTCGCCTACGTTTCATCCTCTGCTAACCAATATATAGGAACCTTGTCTATATTTAATAGTGGATTCTTCTTTAAACAACTGATGGTGTATGGGGCCTTCCAAGTGATTCTCTTATTGTTTGTATGTCTGAAGGAACTTAGCATGAACGCCTTTGGTAATCCAACCTCTTGCTGGGTCCTTTATTTTGTAGCCGTCAGTGCCCATTTTATCTATAAACTTGAAGGGTCTGGTTCAGACTTTAGAAACCTATTCCGCTGCCCAAATCCATGCTGGTCATGGAACAAGACATGCTCTCCAATTGCAAACTGCAGCAGACCACTACATCTTCATTGTTTAGAATTGTACTCTTAAATCTATCTGGCAAAGATGTTTGAGTACGCTACTGTCTGAAGTTTAATAAGCGTAGACGTCAGATTCATCAGATAGCGTTGGAGGTCCTTTATGCCTGTATCCTCTGCAGAAGAGTAAAGTAGCGGAGGAAGAGCTGGGTGCATTCCATAGAGTAAATGAAATGGTCTCTTTCCCATCACTGAGTGATAGCTGAAGTTATACATAAGCACTTTAGTGGATAGAAGGGATCACTAGTCAGATGATCAATCCCTCACAATATTTTGAAGGATATTTACTAAAGTTCCCTTAACTCGTTCAACAGTCCCATTGGATTCTGGATAGTATGGAGTAGTTAGAAACCTATAGATTGCTATCAATTCGTTCAGCTTAGGAAGGACATGGTAGGTGAAGTTATTTCCGTTGTCCATGAGTATGAACTGCGGGCAACCATGCCGTTAAATGTCACACTCCATTATAAGCTTAACAGAAGTTTAGTCCCCATATCGCTGATTGATCATACTTCTATCCAACGTTTCAAGCAATCTATTGCTACCAGGATGTACTTGGAGCAATCTGCGCCCTTTGGAAAAGATGTAAGGAGAGTGTCTATAACTCTCCTGTTCCCAGCGTGGCAGTGCGCGGTGCACCAGGCCAACACCAGGGAACTAGCCATTAGTGCTAAAGTGATTAGATCCCAGCAGAGGGTGCTGGAGCAATAACCTCTTGGGCATAAAATTGCGAACTTTATAATAAAAACCCCAGTAAAGGCGACGCGGTGCACATATCAAAAGAGGCTAAATGACCCAGGTTGAAGGAACCTGAGCGAATAAATGGTGCTTGATGGGAGAGCTGCAAAGTACTTGCAATGGCAAGGGTAACAGAGCGTGAGACCTCCTCAAAGAGGTTTGTGCACAGGAGCATTCAGAATATCATAAAATTTAAAGTAACGTAAATGGTGAAAAGGTAATTTGGGAAGTCGACCAACAAGGAATGTTGGTCAGGGAAAACGTATTTAATCTTGAACAGGGGAATAGGGGTTATGCCACAGTGGGCCCAAGCAACGACTCACCAATAGTGCAACACTTCCATCTGAGTTGGTTGAATAGGCTAAAACTGACTCCACTCAAGTGATTAATTGAAGTTGGTTTTGACCTGAGAATGTTATTTCAAAATGGAACAGGTTTTAAAACCCTGCTCCTCAACAAACCAAATCAAACCATCCGCATTCAATTGGTAGATTGTTTGTTTTAACGCCTGGCTCAACGTCAGGGGCTGGGCATTTGGCACACCACTAGTCCCAACATGGGCATATTTTGCCCAAACCCAGCGTTGGTCCAGGGTGTGCCTCAGGTCAGGAAGGGCCTGCAGCTTCACCCTCTGGGCCTCCTGGCACCCAGCCTTGTCTTTGGGGCTGGTCCCCACTATTATTTCATGTGCACATGACATTACCATCTCCTCCCAATGGGGCATAACCCCCCTCCAGGGGCTTGCACCAGGGAAAAGTTCTTGTGGGCAGGGGCCAACTTCATGGTAGCGACAGTAAGTTTAGGTTGGGATCCAGCAGCCTGGGGGAAATGCTTGTGGAAGGCTTCAATCAGATCTTGGTCATGCATACAGTTGCGCACTGGGACCCAACTGTTCACTGCAGCGTTAAAGCCCTTCCAGGATAACAGGTACTCCAATCTTCTTTTAACTTGGCATGAGGCAACTATTTCTTCCACCTCCCACTCTGGCGCCCCATCCACGAGATAGGCCTCAGGAGTCTCTGGAGGGGGCCCTCAAACAATGTCAGTTTGCTCTCATGGAACACAGAGAAGATCCAGAATGAGGGGGGAGATCTAGCTGGTATGAAGCATGGCCCACCTTTCTAACAACGCGGTAGGTGCCAATCCTCTTTGGTCCCAGCTTCTTACATGGCTGCTTGATTGGGATGTTATGAGCATCAAGCATCACAAGATCCCCTTCCTTGTATGCAGAACCACTTGGCGCTTCCCATCACTGTTCTCCTTATATACCTGCATAGCCGCCTCCAAGCTTATGGAAACCCCTGTTAGACCTTCTTGATTGTCTTGGCAAAGTCCACCACCGCTTCAACCTTCGACCCACAGCTGGGCTCCATGTTAAAGGCGGGATTAAAGCCATGGCTGGCGAAAAACGGGGAACAGCTGATCAAAGAGTGCAAGGTTATTGTTGTATCTAAACTGAGCCATAGGAAGGTGAAAAGCCCAATCTGTATGATCTGCAGCGGTGTAACACCGCAGAGACTGTTCCAAGCACTGGTTCACTCGTTCCGTCTGCCCATCTGATTGGGGATGATAGGCAGTTGAATGGCAAGGGCGAATCTGAAGAGTCTTACACAACTCTTCCCAAAAAATGGAGGTAAACTGAGGGCCCCAGTGTCATGGAAATGGCAGAAGAAGTTTAGACCGCCTGCCAGTTGAGATGTGTGAGCATCCAGAAAGCAAGCCAGAATGCCAGAGGCATTGCCAACCGTATGACTTGATATGGAGCTGGGAAATAGGATACCACGAAATGGTGGTGGAATATCAGGGTTAGGAGTATCCCGATGGCAAACCACACTGAATAGACTTCAGACCCAGGGGTTCTAGTAACAGGGGTGGAAACTACTAGGATAGTTTCTTTGAGATTCTTTGTTGTTAAAACCATTTTGTTGGGGGTGGTAGAGAGGCGAATTTTCTCTTGTAGTTGGCGAACATAGGGCCATAAAATCCCTGTATATTGCTGCTGGAAGGTCATGAAAGCAGGGTTGTAGAGCCAAAAATTTCGGACTTGTTGAACCCAATTGGCAATGAAGGAACCATCGTAACCAAGAGAATTGGTAAGGCCCACCCAGAGTGCAGAGTGGCAGACCACCAGGGAAATGCCATATGGAATGTGGTCAAAAGGAAGGAGATAAAAATTTGGGGTTTTAATAAAATTTTTTATTTTGGAAATAAAGTAAGAAAATTGACCAACAATCTTCTCAGTGCCTTGTAACTGATTAAATAGTGGTCAATTGGTTAGTGATAAGGCGTGGTTGGGATCCACAAATTTGGACTAACTGGCGAATTGGTTGATAGTGGGGGGTTTATTCTTTGGGAACTGGCATTGCATAATTTGGTGGTGGGCCAAGTCTCTGTCAGTTCGACCTCAAATGTCTGGACCAGGTGATTACATTTCTAACAGTTAGCACAACGGTGTTTAGCCTGACAAGCGACAGGAATCCCCCAAGGCCTCCCATATAGGGATAGGACCATTTGGTTGGGAATGGGTTCGGGACAGCCAACCCGCTCACGCTCATTTGTTTAACCATTTGTTTGGTCAATAGTAGCCCATCGGGTGCAATGCCCAAATTACTATTATAGGACTTCAAACTCTTGTTGATGATGCCCGATATTTGTTCTACTGATTTAGGGGTCTAATTGGAACTGTCTGGCGATCCATCCAATATCTCATTCTTCATACTTTTACAGCTATTCAAGTTTTGGCCATCAGCCCAATTGCCACCCAGATTAGATCCGACCAATTTCACTTTGATGATCTTGGCACAGATTTGACTAATTCCCTGCAACAGTTCTGCTGAGGTGAGTGAGGGAATCAGGGGTGGGATCCGAAGTGGATGGACTGTCACCCATCGCTCATCAATTACATGGGTGAGATTGCCCTGGGTGATGAGGGGTACCGCCATCCTCTTTGGTGTTTTCTTATTTGGGAACAGAAAGATAGCTCGATTGAGAGCCAAAGGACACTCCCTAAGACTTACATTGCCCTTTCCTTTTTCCAGAGGGATGGCCCCCCACTGGGAAACTTAACCAGAGCCATGTTCTTAAGTGCTTTGGGTAACTTGATAGCCATAATTGTCATGGCCTTCTGAATTGGGTGGGTAACTCAGGGTGGGATGTGTGGAAAGCGTCAACCAGGTCCATACAATTCACGCAATTGCACGCCTTGACCCAACTGTTTTCATAAGCTGGATATCCTTTCAAGCCACAAGATATTGAACTGATCGTCGTGACTTCTGAGATGCCAGGATGGCCTCCACTTCAGCTTCCTCCTCATTATTGATGACAATTGGTTCTGGGTCCATGGGAATTACACCCTTAAAGGGTGACAGCTGGGATACATGGAAAACTGGGTGTTGTTTCCAATGCGCGGGAAGCTTTAACTGGAACGCCCTGTTACCCAATACCTCCTCCACTAAGTGAGAACCCGAACGCTTTCTGGAGAATTTGTGGGAAGGGGTTTGGTTTTGCAAATGTTGAGTAACAAGCATGATGTAAGAACCCACCGTAAAGTCATGACCCAGAAGGTGCTTGCAATCTGCAAATTGCTTATAGTCATCAATGGCTTTAGTGAGGTGTTCCCACACTAAAGCTTGGGTTGATCGAATATGGGCAGCATGGTCCGCGGCAGCTTGCACTTCTGGCTGTAAGCATGCTCTTACTGAGAATGATGTGTTATAACCCAACGTTGCTTCATATGGTGAAAAACCTGTGGAAGCGTGAGTCCCATTATTGTATGTGAATTGGGCAAGAGGCAGGTCATCGGCCCAGGTATCCTGTGCTGCTACAGCATAACAATGCAGATACTGTTCAAGAACTTGGTTAACCCACTCAGTCTGGCCGTCAGACTGGGGTGATACGCCATGGATTGACAGGGGTTATCTTAAGGATCGACAAGAGTTCATTCCAAAACTGGGTGGTAAACTGAGTACCCCTGTCACTAACAATTTCCTGGGGAAGACCAAACATTGAAAACCCATGTCGAACAAATAGACGCGCCATTTCTTCTAATGTAATTGCAGAAGTACAAGGAATAAACAGGGAAAATTTGGTAAAGCGATCTACCACTACCATTACCGCTGTGAAACCATTAGAGCAGGGAGGTTGACAATGAAATCTATGGACACCGAGGTCCATGGACCTTCCTCCTGTTGTAAAGGGTGCAGAAGACCGTTTTTTCTGGAACGGTCTGACTTGGCCCTAGCACAAATAACACAATTGGCAATCAAAGCTGGAACCTCTTTGGTCAGTCCTGCCCAATTAAAGGTTCACTTGATCAAGTCAATGCATTTCTTGTTACTGGGGTGTCTGACCGCGGGGGATCATGGTGTGCATGTAATACGTTCAGGCGGAAGGAGGGGGGAACCCAAACATGAGAATGAAAGTAAATGAGACCTTCTTCCAAAGAATATAGGGAGTGTTTGAGACTCAAGTGAGTCAAGTGTTCAATCAACTCCACGCCCTCAGGGCAGGCTGTTTGACTGGCTAACACCTGGGCTAATAATGGATTGTTAGGCAACAATGTGGCAGAGGAAACAACGGAGGGAGCGATTGACAGAATTTGAGTGGCAGGAATCACGGTAATGAGATCCTCTTCCTCAGTTTCTGAGGGACAGTGAGCAGGACTACAGCTTACTAAATTGGGAAGGACATTTAGCACACCTTTGATGAATTCATATTTGGAGTTAAAACTGCACAGGTCCTGATAGGTTTGGGCTTGCTGTTGTGCCAATTTTTAGGGTTTGCAAAATATAAGAGAGCTTGGTGATCTGTGTGAACCGTTAACTCATGATGAGCACCCTGCAACAGGTACCACCAATGAGTTAATGCCCATGCAACAGCAGCCAGTTCCTGTCATAAATGGCCCAGGACTGCTCCATAGCAGTGAATTTTTGGGAGAAATAAGCAACCAGATGTTTGAGACCATCGTGGTCCTGAAGCAGCACCGCGCCCACAGCTACTGATGAAGCATCACATGTGACAATATATGGTTTGGTGGAATTGGCGTGTTTCAAAATGGGAGGAGACACAAATACTTCCTTAATTGATTCAAATGCCTGCTGGCATTCGGGGGTCCAGCAAAAACGGTACATTTTTCCCTGTGAGGGGATGGAGCGGGGCAGCCAACTGGGAAAGTGTGGGGGAAATTTCTTTAAGAAAATGATAGTATCCAAGAAACTTCGAAGCTGCTTCTGTGTAGTTGGGGTTGGCCATTCTCAGATTGCATCTAATTTGTTGAGGGGGATGGTGACACCTTCTTTAAGTACCAAGATTCTGAGAAATGTGACCTCTTCCTTGTAAAACTTGCATTTGGAAGCTTTGAGGAACAGGCCTGCTTTATGCAAAGCAACCACCACTGCTTTTAAGTTGATAGTGTGTTGTTCGGGAGTTGGGGAATGGACTAGGATATCATCAATATAAGCAATAGTGCAGGAGGACTGAAGATCCCCTAATGCATTGCCAATCATTCATTGAAATGTAGTGGGAGCATTTTTCAGCCTGAAGGGCATTATGCGAAATTGAAAAATGCCTCGCCTCATTTGGATTGTGGTCAGCCATTCTTGGCCTTCCATCACTCAAATCTGATTGAAAGCGTTTACCAGATCCAATTTCGAAAATACATGATATTTGCAATTGCCTGACTGATTGTCTGTTCTAAGGGCAATGGGTATGGATCTGTAACTGATATTTTGTTCAGGTGACCATAATCTATGCAAGGATGGAGTGATCCATCTGACTTTCTTGCAAATACATTAGGGGAGGCGACGGAGAGAGGTTTCTTTGAACAACCAGCCTTTTTTAATATATTGTCCAACCAGGTATTAAGTGTGGCCTCTTCCTCCGCTGTATGAGGATACAGCGGGCAGTTGATGTTCACCAATTCCACAGTTGTTCGAAATCCACAATCATACCTGAAATGTTTTGGCAGATGGTCCACTTTTTTATATAAAAAATTTCCCGGTATTGCATTAAGCTTTCAGGGAAATCAGCTGGGATGCCCGTGGAGATAACTAAGGTTGTGATAGAGCTGGTTCCTTGTATTTTTTTGAGGGTGTTGATCAAAGGGAACTCTCCTCTGAATCATCATTGGTAAATAACAATGTATTAGACTCTAAGTGAATCTTCACATGTTGTCGACGCCACCATCCCACACCCAAGATCACCAGGAATACCAGGTTTGGCATGGCCAAAAATCAATCGCAGAAGTTATATTGGTGAATTGAGAAGTGTAACGGCCAGCAAACGACATACAAAGACTGGTAAGCAGATGAGGCCACCATTACTGAGGCGCCCACATCCATTTCCAATTTTAATTGTTGTGCCAACTCAACGCTCATGAAGTTCCCCGCCGCTCCAGTATCCACCAGAGCTTTGAAGGATACATGATGAGGACTGACACTTATTCTCATAGGGACAAGGAAATAAGCACTGTTTATCTGGAGATTCTGCCAACTTGAGAATGACTGAAGAGATAGCAGGTATGTCAAACCCAGTGTTAGGGTTTTTAGCTGGGGTGAAAATTGGGAGTACAAGTGCGGGAGAAATCATTTCTTCCATCTGGGCTTGAACAGAGTCATTCATAGTTGACTCTGGAAGTGGCAATTCGGACTTGGGGGTTATGGAGGGGTTGGGATCCACTTCAACAGCTACTCTAGCATCAGGCGCATCATCTACAGCTTTGTTAGGAAATCCTAACATAAAGTTTCCCTTCTGATGCGGGGAAACGTGGTGAGGTAAAGCTTTGATAGTGGTTGCAGTGGCACATATCTGGTCCACTAATTCCTGAATGGTAGACCAGGCCACGTGGTGAGCGGAAACTAAATTCAAACTCGCTCTAAAGACTTCCTGAAGCATGTTAGTAGATAGGTCTGACGTGGAACCCAGCTCACGAAAGGTGGAAATCAGAGAAGCCAAACTAGGGGCTTCAGCCATGTTTAGGAGTAGTCTAGTAAGTGATTTGATTGGGACACATGGGGTTTTAGGGCAGCTGATACAGCAGCCAGCAGGGGAATGGGATCTTCTTTTTGTGAGGAAGAACGTAAAAGACTTTTCACCCAATGGCGGGCATCTCCATCTACAGCATCAACATTGCGAGACTTTGTTGGGCATGAGATATCACCGAAGCATTATTGAGTGCAATTGATATCCTCATTTGTACTTTAGCGAGAGCATCAAGAACCTGATTGGCGATCTCTTGGGAGGGGATACTTGATCCTTTTCCCAAGTCGGAGGAAGTATGAGAAGATGCAGTCTGCACTTCTTGGGTGGCTTGAAGAAAGTTTCCCAAAATAGAGCAGATGCTTCTCCTGAAGTTGGAAAGTGACCAAACAGCCAACAAACAAGACAAAACTGATTGCACGTTCATCTGGTAGAGGGTAACCACTGCAGCACCCAATTCAAAAACCAAGGCGGAAATGGCTGGAAGTAATGGTTGGTCAATTATGTCATGGAAATGGCAGAAGAAGTTTAGACCAGCCTGCCAGTCAGGATGCGTGAGCATCCAGAAAGCAAGCCAGAATGCCAGAGGCATTGCCAACTGTATGACTTGATATGGAGCTGGGAAATAGGATACCACAAAATGGTGGTGGAATGTCAGGGTTAGGAGTATCCCGATGGCAAACCACACTGAATAGACTTCAGACCCAGGGGTTCTAGTAACAGGGGGTGTAAACTACTGGTATAGTTTCTGTGAGATTCTTGGTTGTTAAAACCATTTTGTTGGGGGTGGTAGAGAGGCGAATTTTCTCTTGTAGTTGGCGAACATAGGGCCATAAAATCCCTGTATATTGCTGCTGGAAAGTCATGAAAGCAGGGTTTTAGAGCCAAAAATTTCGGACTTGTTGAACCCAATTGGCAATGGAGGGAACCTTGGTAACCAAGAGAATTGGTAAGGCCCACCCAGAGTGAAGAGCAGCAGACCACCAGGGAAATGCCATATGGAATGTGGTCAAAAGGAAGGAGATAAAAATTTGGGAAATTAGTATAAATTTTTTATTTGGGAAATAAAGTAAGAAAATTGACCAACAATCTTCTCAGTGCCTTGTAACTGATTAAGTAGTGGTCAATTGGTTAGTGATAAGGCATTGTCAGGATCCACAAATTTGGCCTAACTGGAAAATTGGTTGATAGTGGGAGGGTTTATTCTTTGGGAACTGACATCGCAAAATTTGGTGGCAGGCTGAGTCTCTGTCAGTTTGACCTCAAATGTCTAGACCAGGGGTGATTACATTTCTAACAGTTAGCACAACGGTGTTTAGCCTGACAAGCGACAGGAATCCCCCAAGGCCATCCCATATAGGGATGGGACCATTTGTTGGGAATGGGTTCGGGACAGCCAACCCGCCCATGCTCAGTCATTTAACCATTCGTTCAGTCGATAGTAGCCCATTGGGCACAATGCCCAAATTACTATTATACGACTTCAAACTCTTGTTGATGATGCCTGATATTTGTTCTACTGATTTAGGGGTCTGATTGGAACTGTCAGGCGATCCAGCTGATATCTCATTCTTCATATTTTTACAGCCATTTGAATTTTGGCCATCAGCCCAATTACCACCCAGATTAGATCTGACCAATTTCACTTTGATGATCTCAGCACAGATTTCACTAATTCCCCGCAACAGTTCTGCTGAGGTGAGTGAGGGAATTGGGGGTGGGATCTAAAGTGGACAGGCTGTCACCCATCGCTTGTCAACTATGTGGGTGAGATCACCCTGGGTGATGAGGGGTACCGCCATCCTCTTTGGTGTTTTCTTATTTGGGAACGGAAAGATAGCTTAATTGAGAGCCAAAGGACACTCCCTGAGACTTACACCCAGTTGCTGATAATTTCTTGGGGGACCCCATGGAGTGCAAACACATGGATGACAAAAAGCCTAGCCATCTCATCTGTGGTTATGGTGGTTCTGCAAGGAATAAAGTTGGCAAACTTTGTGAACTGGTCCACCACTACCATGATGGCATCATAACCATCTGAGACTGGTAACTTCACAATAAAATCAACTGATATGGAAGTCCAGGGGCCATCAGCCTTTTGGATTGGTATCAACAACCCTGCTAAAGGTTGACGATTGGGTTTCATCTGGTTGCATACCAGGCACTCCTTACATTACCAGCCCACCTGAGCAGGCAAGCCCTTCCAATTGTATGTGCGACGTATCAACTCCAAGGTCTTTGCTTTCCCCAGATGACCAATAGTGATTCCATCATTATGGTCCCAAATGATTTCCAGGCGCAGTGGTCCAGCCGGTACCCAAAGGCGTCCATGGAACCACACCATATCATCCTTTACATGATAGCCCTTTGATAGATCCTCTTGTTTTGAAGCGCTCCTTGCAAATACCATGACATATTTGCCCGACAGCGGCTGATAGAGGACAACCTTTCTGAACATACCATATTCCTCTGCATTATCCAGAGATGCAAGCGCTGGCCCGTTAGCCAGGGGAGAGGGAAGTAGCGACAGAATTTTACTTGGAGGGATCATAACCTGGGTGTTGTGCACTTCTACCTCCTTGGGGTCAGGGGCTAAAGCAGGTTTGTGGCTCAAAGCATCCGCCAAACCA
The DNA here is from genome assembly GCA_022478985.1 of Massospora cicadina. Lineage (NCBI taxonomy): Eukaryota > Fungi > Entomophthoromycota > Entomophthoromycetes > Entomophthorales > Entomophthoraceae > Massospora > Massospora cicadina. The sequence continues at coordinate 22,271 of JAKSZP010002982.1, forward strand.
TTATCCTTACCCCTTGTGAACTCATACGTGAATGCAAATTGGGCAAGGGTCTCATGCCAACGGGTCTGCTATGGGGTTAGGACATGAGGAGCGCGGTAGTACAGCAAGGTACGGTGGTCTGTACATATGCGGAATGGTTGGGAGGAGCCATGCAAGTGGTGACGCCAATATGTCAGCGCCTCCACCACTGCTAGTAACTCCTTGTCATAAACAGCATAATTCAACTCTGGCAAAGACATTTTCCTAGAAAAATATCCCACCAGATGCTCTATTCCATCTTTGCTTACTTTTAACAAGGCAGCCGCAATGGCGAAGTTGGAGGCATCAGTAGACACAATGAACTCCTTGAAGGGTTGACATGGCGAAGAACAGTCGTGGACAACAAGGTGCATTTCATTGCTTGGAAAGCATCCTCCAAAATGGGGGACCACTGAAGCACCTTGCCACTGCTAGCCTTGTATAGGGGAGCCGCCACCTCAGACAGATTGGGAGTGAACTACTTGAGGAACGTACACGTCCCCAAAAAGCTCCTCAATTCCTTGACCGAGGTGGGGGTAGGCCATTCATGAATTTCCTTCTCCTTGTCTGGAGTTATCATGTGTCCCTGGTCAAACATGACGTTGCCCAGAAATGTGACCTGGGGCTTGAAGAACTCGCACTTTGATATATTCAATGTAAGGCTGGCTGCCTTTAACGCTCCACCACTTGCTGAAGGTGGACTTCATGGGACACCTGATCAGGGGAAAACACCAGGATATCATCCATGTAGGCAACGGCGCATACCCCTAACAGGTCCCCCAACGCTGCATCAATGCGGCGTTGAAAGATAGCAGGGGCATTCTTAATCCCAAAGGGCATGACCCAAAACTGGAATATTCCTTTTCTGGTGCAAAAGGCAGTTAACCACTCTTGGCCCTTCTTTATCCAGATCTGATTAAACGCATTGAGGCAATCCAGCTTGGAGAAGACCTTCGCCTTCTCCACATAACGCGCAATCTGTGAATTTAAAGGGATGGGATGGAGGTCTAGTGCAGTGACACTGTTAAGGTTCCCGTAGTCCACACATGGGTGTAAATTACCATCAGACTTCTCCACAAATAGCAGGGGGAGCACACAGGGGGAGGTACGCTGAAAAATCGCACCTTTGGCCAACTGTTCCTTCACCCACACATCCAGCACCTCTTCCTCCCGGACAGTCGATGGGTAAATAGGGGAAGAGATACACACCAGATCCACCGTGAGCTTGAAGTTACAATCAAACATAGAGTGCTCAGGGAGTGCGTTGGCAGATGCTGCATCAAAAGAGGATTCCAAACCCTCCAAGCAAGAAGGTATAGGAATTTCCACTAAGGGATTCTGCATTGAGGTAAGGGACAAAAAAGACGGTGGGGCCGGTAAGGCAATTTGCCTAGGCGTTCTCTTCTGACAAAGGCACAATGAATGTGTAATCATTCTTCATGGTGAGGTACAGGGTATTCTCCTTCAGTTTAGTTCTAACGTCAAACTTCCGCCATAACTCCACACCCAAAATTATAGGGGACAGGAAGTTTTTGATCGCACTGAAGTGATCAGACAAGTGGTACTTGCCAACCTGATAGTCCACTGTCCCAATGATCTTCAGAGTGGGAATACCTTGGGACGCCCCTCCCCTAACCACATCACCTGGCAAGTAACTCAGTTTAAGGTAGTCGGCTAAGTACTGGTCCATAAAGTTTCCAGAGGCACCAGTATCCACCAAAATAGTAGTGGCGAGCTTCCCTAAAGGAGAGGAGAGGGTAGTGGTCAGTAGAATTTACTCAGAATGGTCTTTATTTATGGTAGACAATGACAAAACTTCACCAAAAAAATCTTCTTCTGGCTCAAGCATGCCAACAGAATCTGTTTTGTAATCAAAAAAGGAGGAGGGATAGTTGGCCACTCTTAATACTGAGGCCATATACCCCACCATGCCTTCTGCAGGTGCATATACTTGATCATATTTCAAATGAGGTTCCTTCTCAACTTCCTGAGTGCGCCAAATCATGATGGAGGTCAACCGTGGGTTATTAGGGGTAATCTGATATTACAGTTTAGGGTTCTCATCCAGGCCATATGCACTAATAAACAGTTCAGAGATAGAGACCAGGTTTTTGTTAAAAACGCATTTTTTGATGCAAACGACCACATCCTTTGAACACCAATGGAATGCCTGATGTTATCCAAGGCCACCACCCCCAGGCCCATCTGTGCCTATTTCGCCAGCATCGTTTGAAAGCGCGGGCGATGTAACATCTGTTTATTTTAAATTGAAAGTGACTAATTTGGTGGAAAGTCAGGGAATCACAACTTTTGGATATTGAAGTGTCTGAATCCACCAGGTACAAACATGAAGGGTAGATGCTTTCCAGTTGGAGGCAACCATAATAATGCCAAGTTGCTCCAACCTTCGGGCAAAAGAAGAAACAGCGGTGTGGCTAATGACGGTCAAAGCCCACAGCTGGCGCCCACTGTTTCCACTTCAGAAAAGGTCAACACGGAAAAAGTTTGTGCACATAAAAAAAGTGGTTGGTTGACTAATGTAAGGAGAGTGTCTATAACACACCTGTTCCCAGCGTGGCAGTGTGCAGTGCACCAGGCCAATGCCAGGGAACTAGCCATTAGTGCCAAAGTGATTAGAGCCCAGCAGAGGGTGCTGGAGCAATAACAGCTTAGGCATAAAATTGCGAATTTTATAATAAAAACCCCAGTAAAGGCGACGCGGTGCACATATCAAAAGGGGCTAAGTGAACCAGGTTGGAGGAATCTGAGCGAATAAATTGTGCATGATGGGAGAGCTGCAAGGTACTTGCAATGGCAAGGGTAATTAAGCGCGAGATCTCCTCGAAGAGGTTCACGCACAGGAGCATTCAGAATATCATAAAATTTAAAATAACATAAACGGGGAAAAGGTTTATTTGGGAAGTCAACCAACAAGAAATGTTGGTCAGGGAAAACGTATTTAAGCTCAAATTGGGGAATAGGGGTTATGCCACAGTGGGCCCAAGCAACGACTCACCAATAGTGCAACACTTCCATCTGAGTTGGTTGATCAGGCTGAAACTGACTCCACTCAAGTGATCAATTGAAGTTTTGATACACCCAAGCATGTTATTTTGAAAATGGAATGTGTTTTAAAACCCCGCTCCTTGACAAACCAAATCAAACCGTCCATGTTCATTCAGTAGATCGTGTGCTTTAACGCCTGGCTCAAAGTCAGGGGCTGGGCGTTTGGCACACCACTAGTCCCAACCTGGGCATATTTTGCTTGAACCCAGCGTTGGTCCAGGGTGTGCCTCTGGTCAGGAAGGGCCCGCAGCTTCACCCTCTGGGCCTCCTGGCGCCCAGCCTTGTCTTTGGGGTTGGTCCCCACTATTATGTCATGTGCACATGACAAAAGGCCCCACAATGTCATTGGATACTATATGCTAAACAAAACAAGGTTTAACCAGATGATAAGTGGTTTTCTTGTGTAATGGCTTTACCACTTGACATTGATAACAACAGGTAATCTTTTCCAGCACGTTGAAGTGCATACTTTTTATTAATATCGCGGCTTCTGGAATAACAACATTTATCATAGTTCTCCATGCCCCACCGCCTTGTTTTCATATAAAATAGTACCAAGTCAGGGGGACCATCTAGTACTAAAAATAGTACCAAGTCAGGAAGAGTGCTCAAGAAACTCACCTTGACCCCACTAACCTTCTTAAACAAATCACCGTTTCTCAAATAGGTATTTTTCCTTATCTTATCCAGCGCCTGAATGATTTGAGGTGATTCATAAGCATATTAACCACTAATCATTTTCTTGTACATCATATTGTTTAGACCTGCCATATTAGCAATGGTTGGTAAGCATAATAGACAGTCAGCGTTTTGGTGTTTAGCACCTGGCTGTTGTGATTATCTTGAAATAATACGCTTGTAACTTGAGTGACCAGCATGAAAAGCGTCCCTCTGGCTTCTGAAGTTTATGTAACCAGCATAATGAAGCATGATTGGTCACAACTTTAAACTTTTGTCTCTGTGGAGATATCCCTGAAACTGTTTGTATGCTTAAATTATCGCTAAGCACACTCTTTCAGTCAATATATAATTCCGCTCATGGAAGTATAAACTTTTTCTGCAATAAGTGAAAGGATGCTCCACCCCATCGTCATCCTTCTGTAACAGTTCTGCTCCCACAGCGGAAATAGAAACGTCCATCTGCATGATAAACTCTTTTTCAAAGTTAGATACCGCAGCACCAGAGCTCCGATAAGCGCCATTTAAAAGCGTTATAAGCGCTCTGACATCGATCTGTCCACTTAAAAGCGGCGTTGTTCTTCAAAAGCTCAAAGAGCGGGGCCCCTATACAGCTAAAATTGAAAATAAACCGGCAATAGTAATTGACCATGCCCAAAAAGACTTAGACTCTCGTTTTAATAATGGGGTCAGGCCACCTTCATGATGGCTTCTAACTTAGCTGGTTATGGTTAAAGACCTCTGGCGTCTACCATAAACCTGAGATATTCTAGTTGCTCTTTAAAAATGACATTTGCGAGTCTTGATTTTAATTTTAGCCTCGTTGAGCTTGTGGAATACTTCCTCCAGGTGATCTGGGTACTTTTGAAAAGTTCATGAGAAATTTTAATGTTATCAAGGTAGATAAGGACACATGATAGTTTGAGATCACCCAAGATAGTGTCCATCATCCTTTGATATGTATCCAGGGAGTTACATGGTCCGTGAGACATATGAGTGGGCTGAAATAACACTTTGGAGGTAGTCATAGCACACTTTCCCGCTTTATTATGGGCAATCCGATCTGGCAGTACCATGAGATCAGGTCCATAGCTGAAAATAATGAGCACCGCCCAGACAATCTAAGTCATCATCAATTCAGGGTAGCGGATATGAATCTTTTTGTGATGCTATTAAGTTTCCAATAGTTAATCACTACCCAGTTAATGCCATAATTCTTTTTAATAATTAACACAGGCGCAGCCCAAGGACTTTTTGATGGCTCAAACATACCCTTCTCCAAAAACTTCCCTATTTCACCATACACCACCTCTTCCACAGCCCTCAAGTGTTAGATTGGCTGAGACCAAATAGGAGGGTGGTCCTTGGTGCCACTTGATGAACAACACCATGGGCGCACCCCAGATCTAGGTTTTGGGATGCGAAAATCTCTCAATATTTTTTAAAAAATGCCATCACCTGATCTTGTTGCTCCTCAGATAGCCCTGTTAAAGCTTCACGTGGAATCATTATAATTATGCTGGCTGAATTCTGGGTATGGAGGCCAAGCTTGTCCAATGAGCCAAATTTGTGAAGCTGAAGACCACATCAATGGGGGCCAGGTTTAGATAAGCCACTACCTGATGCCTTTGGACCATAAAATGATCCTTTTGCAGGTTGGTCAGAAGCACTTTGATTTCCCCATTGCTGGTTACTAATATTCCTGGAGATACATGAGGTTTGAGATGTGATTGTTGGTAGGAGCCAAGGACCTCCCCAAACAACCCTTCTGGTATCTCCACTTCAAGATCTAGTCCTACAATAGCTTGGTGTCCAAATGGTGTTATTGAAGCGCTTACCATTCGTAGCAGTATTTCTTGGTACTCATATATTTTATTAATAAGAACCATAGTCCACCACTTCAACTGCTGGTAGCGGATGAGAATACGCCATCACGGTATGTAAGATTGATTTGGACATCTTGGGCGGATTCCAGTGGTACCCCCTTTTATGTAAAGTAGACAGGGGATTCTCTGACCCAGAATCTCAAAGTTTCTTCAGCCATTTCGACCATGCATCAAAATGGTGCATGAAAGCAGCGCCAATCAACATGTCGTAATTGTGGCCTGGCAGTACAATTGCTGATGCAGAGACAGAGATTGACCCAAACCAAAAGAGGCAGTGCACTGTATCCTTCAAATATGGTACTTTTCGCACACATAGTCTTGTATACCACCTGTGCTCCACGTCAGGTTTCAATGGCAGCATAGCTACCGGCCTTGTAAATACTATGCTAACCAGAGCGCTGGTGTCAATTATAGCATGTATCTTATTTTTTTTCAGCAAAAATGGAACAATAAGTACGCTTATAATAAGAAGAACCACGACTGTTTAAAACATGGACGTCAAAAAAAATTTAATGATAAATTGCATAATACTGGGCCCTACCTGTGGGTACTCCTTTATGATCCACTCCACTGGGATGGTGACACTTACGCCCTCCAACGAGACCACATCTGAGGAGTATTGTATTTTGTGTGCTGAGTTACTCTCCAGGACTTGATAGTCGTATGGTTTTTGAATCCCTTAACGGCTTTTTTCCATGATGCCCTCCTTGGCTTGAGAGCATGTTATCACGTTTAAATAATCAATAGTCTATCAGTAAAGAAATATGTCGTTGGATTCATGAGCACTGACATATACTGATTTGGTATGATCAGGTAGAACTTTAAATTTGACGCAGTGGAAGTAGAGATTCACATATCTATTCCGCTTGTACTTTCCCCTGCTCGTCCAAATTTGACAGAACTGTATGGACATTCCACTTTGTAGGGAAGCTCTCTGTGTATTGCCCTTGCTGACTGCACTTAAAGCAAGATATTCCAGAAGGATTGTGTTTCCAAAATCATTAAACCTGTTCAAGGGTTATAAGCTGGATGGGGGTGGGGCAAAGTGTTGAAGAGCGGCCAGGGTGGGCCAAATGAACATCAGTCGGTCACAGGTTGGTTGGCAGACTGTATCTTGGCCAAAGATTCGCTGGCGGAGTATAAGTTGGCCTGTGCTGGCCACCCACGGATGAAGCTCCAAAGACAGTCATTGACAGTTTCTGGTCAACGTTGGGTGAGTTGTCTGTGGCGGCCAATTACCGCAGGTAGTTGACAATCTGCAGTAGGAAACATCCCTCTCAGTAACTGGAGCCATTGTGTTGTAGAGCTCCTGATGGGGTTTCACAGTGGTGGTCATAGTGATACTGACGTCCGCCTCTGACAGCGTTCTCGCCCCTACTAGCACATGTGCTTCTAGGGTGAAGAGGTCAGAAAATGCCAAAGGTTTTTGTTCCATTGAAACCCAATAGTTAGGAAGTCTGCTTTAACATTGCGCCATATTTTCTACCCGCCAAACAAGCGTAGCACCATATCCTTGACCTCATTGTAGATCACAGAACTATCCTTTAGGTAGCAGGTGACTTGATCATTACTTTTGCCATCTAGGGTTGAGATTAGCAGCTTCATCTTATGACGATCCAAAATTACTTTGATCAATATTAACCTCTTGAAGAATCCATACATATTGCCTCCCCAGTTAAACGGAGGCATCTTTTTGATGCGCACATTCTCTTCTTAATCTGGACTGCAGTTTTTGGGAGCGAATTGGCCAGTCTTTGGCCTGGAAAACGTCCCCCACATGAGGAGTATAGGTAAGGGTTGAGACAGAACTTGTGTTCTCCATAGTCTGTTGAGAAATGGTGGCCTCTTCAGCCAGAATAACAGCAATGACTGGGGGTAGCTCACTTGTTGCCTGTAATATTCATCCCCCAAGTCAATAATATCCATAATTCAACTCCCTTCACCCACCTGGTTAGCTAACAACTCCTCTACGGTTCATTTTGCTTTACTGAACCACACTGACAGCACCCTTCCTTGACTTCCTGTCTAAGCTTGTTGACCTCTTTTTATAAGACCTGGCATATTTTCTTCTCCGCAGACAGTTTTCACTCAAGATTTAAAGACACACAACCACATATTCAGGAGTTTTTTGCAACCTTGTACTCTGGCATCTGCCATCATGATCTTGACAAGAGGTATCATCTAGTTGACTTACTAAGGCAGCTCATTCTTGAAGGAGCTCCTCATTTGATTATCACAGATTTTCTAAACTAAAACTGGAGATTGGCATATTCCACTGACTCAACAAATGGAAGTGTCATATTGCATTCTTTATTGGCATTGTTAAAGCCCTCAAGGTGAGTTATTTTGATCCAACAATACATTAATTCATCAGAACTAATAAACAAAGCTCAGAAATTTTCAGCAGCGTGTTGTTTGATCCATTCATCTCTCAGCTGACTAAGATTAATTGCAATGTAGTTGGCTTGGTTAGTGACGCACCACTCCTACAGGGAAACGTGGTCCCTGATGCAACTACAGCGGAGTTAATGACTACCACCCATTTGGTCATTTCTTGTATTGTCATTTGGTGTTCCCTTTTGTTGATTTTTTATCCAGGTAATATTCCTCACATATTAACAAAATTAGTAAAAAATAATTAAGGATGATTACCAATTAGTTTGACAATCTTGATTCATTATTTAATAGTAATAACCCCACTTTGTGCTCCCCATTCATTTGGGTTGAGCTGCCTTGATCCTGCGGATCAAGAAAATATTAGAGATTGTCTCCAATAGGAAATTGGTGGATCTTGAAACTGGCAACTAAGGCTGAGAATGCTAAGATAAAAAATATTATCAATTGTGATGGCGAATTGCTTAAAATCAACATCAAAAGTATCAGGAAATGATCCCAATAGAGTTTTTAGTCAATTTCAACACTGGAGACTTATGCTGAGTATGTTTAACCAATAAATACTAATTAAATAAGTCAAAACATTATTTTGACTTCACAAGGGTATCAGGAATAATCCCTGACAGCATACTGGTTTAATTTGACACTGACAATATATGTTGAGGATTTTAATATATTTTAAATAATTCAGATTACAACAAATTGAGGATTGACATAATCATGGACATTTGAGGATAATTAGTATTGCCAGTTAGAGTGCTGATGAATAATAAGCAGGGAGAATCGCCAGTGAGAGCTGATGATTCTGGAAATAAATGCCAATGACGCAGACAGGAAATAAATACCTATATATATTTGATTTCCCTCTTAATAAAATTGAAAATTTTCGATTCTAATCTTTTGTTTGCCCATCTTTATTAAGTTTTAGTTAACAGAGGTTAGCTTAGCTTGTAGAGGTAGGACTCAAGATCCTCAGAGGTTAGGTGCTGGGTTAAAACACCTGAAGTGGTTAGTGCAACCAACTCCTAATTTTGAACTAGATGGAAACTCCGTGTAAACTTGGGCAACTAGCAGCAACAGTGATGAACTGGAAAGATTGAAGGGGAAGCCCCTGAGGGAGTCAATAGAGGCCGCTGAACCACAATCGTTGGACAAGCCCCAATAAGGACCTCTGAGCCATAACGAGTGGTCAAGCCTCAGAAGGAGAAGTTGTTGGTCTGATGGGTTGATGGGTTGCCCTGCGAATTTATAGGGAAAGGTCGCCAATGATTGTGAAAGAGTAAGGGACGTCAGTCTTCATACTGTTTGGCCTAGAACATAAAAGCAGTCACCTATTATTGTAATAGAAAAATTTTCAACACCTCCTAATGTAGTCACGTCCCTAATCCAGTTGAGCGTGAGGCCTCTCCGGTTCAGCAGCTCTACTATAACACAGGGTAGCTCCTGATTTAGCTGGGGTATGAGCTGATCCATCTGACAGTAGGCATTGGCAACATGGGTGTGTACTTAAACAAGCGCCCCCTCATCTCCAAAAAGTCTGTTTGAGGCATTCCAGCAACAGATTATTGTCATTTTGTTAAACTTGAGCGACCCACATTCCATTACTGGTTTCAATATTGTGTCAAGTCAGGACTCTCAGGATCTGCTGAATAGACATCTGTACATAAGCAACAAGATACTCTACTGGCCCGTGGGAGTCAAGATGGTATTCCAGGCTGGTAGTAAATGAATCCGGATAGGAAATATACAATTCAGATAGCTGAGCCTGATTGCGCTGGTTAAAGAACATGTTTGTAAAATTTTCAACGGGGTCCTTTATATAAAGACAGTACCCCTGAAGGAGCTACTCCATAATACTATGATGCTGAGTGGCATTGGCATCCGTAGAGCATCCATGCTGTGATGACTCAAGGGCTGTTCAAGCGGATAACTGCAATTTCATTGGAGAGTCGCTAAGGTCATATGGCTCAGTCATGGTGAACATGGCTGGTTCCTCGTCAGAATATTCCATAGGGTCGCTGCTATACGTCATGATAACCCACGAAGTCTTAGCATAGATAATTAGAATTTGCCATGGTTTCAGGTATTTAAGCTGTAGAGCTAGTCAGCAGGCCCCCTGTAGTGAGAACCACTGTCGATCTAACAGCAGATTAGATAAGATCTGGTGGATCGTTGCACAGAGGTTAAGCCCACTGATATAATAGAAGAACAATATAAAGATCGCCATTCCCCTAGAAAAAATAGTAAAATATATGAAGTAGAAGCCAAGAGCTTCTGAAAACATAATCATTATTATAAATGTAGCATCGCACTTCCAAAACCAGAGTCTACATCTTATATCAACTTCATGTTACATATTCCATTGAAGCTTACCAATTAAAAGCGATCCCCTTTCCATTCTCTAATGCTACTGTTATCTCTCTCGCTGTGGTCGCTCCTACAACTCAACCAAGCAGGTAATCTCTCTCACTATTTGCTTGGTGCAACTCTCAGTAGAATCATAACCATATTGCCAAAATTTTCATTATTAAACTTCATCATTTAATCTGCCAGCAACCATCAGCAACTTGATATTATAACCTACTCTCTATTAACCTCAGCTTCTGTCGCTGGTAATTAAATTATACCAACTTTAACTTAAATGCTTCCATAAGCAACCTGATCCAGCGATTCTTTTTGCAATTGCTTAACTTTCAATATAAAAACTCATTGAAACCTAGTATCCGGCATAGAGGGATGAAAACATCTGATTAAATTTATGTACAAGTGCCTTAACTGACAGGATCAAGATTACCTTTAGTTTTTCCAAACTTTATGGTGCTCAACTAGGCCACATTGATATCTGGTTCATACAACTTACCAGTCAGCCAAAGTTGTTGAGGTGGAACAAATCTCCATTAAGGCTGCCATAGAATCCCAGAAGCTAGAATTGCAAGAGCTCAAAGAGAAGCTTACAAAAAATGCCACTGCAACCATAGAATTGACTCAGTATATGGATCTAAAGTATGATTTGAAAAATTTGAGAGTTTAGCTTGATCAAATGTGACCCACCAATTATAATAATACCAGGTCCTTTATTTTGGCTCCTCTTGCCCCAACAGTAATTACCGTTTTATCAACATCTGTTTCTGCTACTTTAAGCCTTCATTTTATAACTATGACTATGGTGAAGAAAGTATAACTTCATTCCTATAGGTTTATAAAAGCGCTCTCAGTGTATGAGTTTTCTTAACTGTTGCTGAAGTCCAAAAATGGGCTTGAAGCTGATAATTAGTAGAGAGGTCAAAAAAGCAAATAGATGACGATTATAAAGACTACTTTAATGTGTTATAAAGCGTCAATATTTATAGGGCGTTTAGGGGCATGGTGCCTCAAGGACCTTCGTTGCCCCATCCAATCAGGATCTTTCACTGCCTTCCGGATTGACTGCCTGGTTGGCACCCTCATTGTAATGCGTTGACCTCATGATCGCAGCAGTGGGGGCCATGCCTCTCATAATTCAGGAAGTGTGATGGGATCCTTGAAGGGGTTTTATTTGATTCTCATACACGTTATGCTTCCTGATCAAATCTAGTTTTGGCGCCTTCATGGTAAGGTTCCGTTCATGCTGTTTTTTAAGGTTGATCTGCCAAGGCTCAATTTTGGAGCAGCAATTATACTCGCTCATAGTCTCAAACCCTGACATTCACAACAAAGTAATTTTTCTCACTATGCCCCCTGGCAGTCGGCCACCTGGGTAATAAAAAATGACTTGATTTGGTAGTGAACATATAATTGGCCAGGTATCTGCAAAGTATAACAGCATGGATCACTAATTGTGTGATGTGTGTGAGGGCGAAATTGGGTATATCAGTTAAGAATAGTCTTCTCCATTCCCTGCAGCAGGCAGAGGGCCCTGGACTCTGATGTCAGTCAATTTCATTGTTGAGCTTCCCCGCTTTAATGGGTTTACCAAAATTAAGGTGTTTGTGGACTTCTTTACCAAGTTTTTACTTTTTATTCCTTGTTGATCAGCTGTAACCTCTGAGAAGATGGACTGGCTCTTTGTGCGGCATGTGTCCCTGATGTTCAGATTGCCTCTGTAGATTGTGAGTGACTAAAAACCACAGTTTATGGCGCATTTTTAGACAAAACATTTGTCAACCTTTAAGATTAAGCCGTTCTTCTAACTGCATCCCACCTCATTCTTTAGCTAAACTGAACTTAATAAAATATTTGAACAGTATCCTCACTGTTATGCTTCTGCAGCACAGGATACCTGTGAGGAAGATCTTTCATTAGCCAAATTTGCATATAATAATGACACTTATGCATCTACCTTTTCTCGCCATATGTGGCCATTCTGGGGCACTACCCTTAATTTTTTATCAGCCTATGGCTCTGTCTGAAAGTCCCTGATGCTTCAGACCATGCACAGCACATTTGGAGCACCCAATCCCTGGTTTGGGAGCACCTGACTAAGGCCATAAGTGATTACAAATGGTTTGCAGACCAGAAACATCTCCCATAACATGAAATTGAGGTGGTCCTCCATCATGGTGAATATGCAACACCTTCATATAAAAATGCCCTCTTAGAATTTTGTGAGCAAGCGCTCTTTGTCCCATGTGGTGGAGTCTGATTTGGGCCTTGCTGTGTTTTGGCTATTTTCTGGCACATTGGAAACAGAACCCCATTTTCATGTTTTTCAGTTGTCCCATTTAGAGGGAAGACCCAGCGGTGCCAGGGACAATCCTAGTCAAGGGATCAAAAGAGGAAGAGGTCAATAAAATTTTGGCCTTACAATAACTCACCAGTAAGTCTAGTACCCCATGGCCAAGAAGGGATTTCCATTATATGAGAATAGTTGATACAGCGCTCGTGTCTGTGTCCATTGTGGTGATCTGGTAGAGGCCTTCCACGCCCTGAACCCTGATGCTCTCTACACCTCTTTAAAGATTACCACGCTCTTGGCCATTGAGTGCTGAAAGCTCACAAGAACGTCACCCTCACATAGATCCTGGTGGTGGTGCTACCCTGTTCAAAGAGGGAAAGATAACATAAGTCCTGAGGGGCACCCCCTGCGCCTCAACTTTGAGAAATTTACATTCCACACAAAAAATGAGGTGAATAAGGCAGCCATCACTCTTATTCTCCAGGGTGATTTAACCCATGTGTTGGACAAAAGGTGTTTTAGAGCCTGCCCCCCCCCGAGCTTAACCCCTTTCCTTCCCTATCTCACCACCCAAGAGTTGGTTCAGTGAATTGGGGGAGGAGTGTTTGGAGGAGGTGGTGGTAAGAAGCCACTGCCAGTGAGAAGGTTGTGGTCATTTTACTCTCTGTCACAGTTGGAAATATCCCAGTTTCAATCAACATCTTAACTTAGGTTTGAAGCAATTGATGACAAATGTCCAGTGTGAGCTGGACTCTCGAGGTAGGTGTTAGTGCCTCATGTAACTAACCCACTAAGCCTCAGGATTAGAGAAATTCAAAGTGATTCAAAGATGAAATAGGTAAGTGAGGTTGCAAACCCCGGAATTAACTTTATTTTATTATTATTGAATAAAGAGTTGCAGATGAACAGGATCCCAAAAATCTAATGCTGCAAACACAACAAGGGAAAAGGCAGAGTAATAGGAGGGAAGAGGACCCCAAAAGCTTAAGTTTATGCTACCACAACAAAATATTGTTGTGTCACGGATCACCAGGTAAGACAAGGTAAGGGCGTCCCAAAGGCCAGCAGATTAACCCCTGAAAGAGAAGAAATTGAGAGAATTCTAAACCAAGTTTAGAATTTTGCAGGCTCAACTTTAAAGGTCACTCTTTTGGGGCCTCACCCAAACCATTGTTTAAGCTCTTGTGAGCTTAATCAATAGTTTAGGCAAGGCACAACCCAGCACCCAAACCTGACAAACACCAAAAATCTTTTAAAACGCATTGACTCAACATTCAGAAAATCTGAACCTGAGTTGAAATGCAACAAATGGATTATCCCATTTGTTAAACTCCCTATATTCTCAAGCTTAATGAGGGGCCCGCTAACATTTATAAATTGGTGCCCAGTATAGTTAAGACACCCACAGTATGCTCAGGTTTGAAACCTCATCAATATGTTTCCATCTTTTTGGGAGAAGGTGATCCTGACCCAAAAACTTTGGGTGCATCAAGTCCTTTTAATACCTGATGGGATTTCCCATATACAGCCTGACCATGTGCACACCCAGTCATCTACTGGATGAAGCATTGCTGATCTGCAAGCAGAATTGTGATGGGAGAGAAAATTTAATGGCAAATTTTGAGCAAAGTTCAGCTGGCCAGGATGAGATCAATCCAGAATCATGAGGATTTTATATGTCAATCAACTGAATTAAATGGGTTTGTGTTGCCCTTGGTTGATAAAATTTTTTATAATTCTAAGCCCCCAGCATCTAAGACAACTGTCCATACAGGTATCTTTGTTAGTCGATTTCTATTGTTTCTTTCAATCAACAAGTTTTCTTGCATAAATTTTTCTCTTTTAAGTTACACTCTCTATCTGCTAGCCTCTGGCAACCGATGCCATGTTTCCCAGCCTATGCAATGGCTGGGCCATAGTGGCCATCATTACAATTCTGCTGCCCTCACTCTTCAAGTGGGGATACTGCTATAGTGCCTCTTGGGTTTTTTCCTCATTTTGGATGCCATGTGGCATCAGGATGTGCTTTGCTTTTGGAGATTCTTTCTCCCCAGTAGGGAAGTTTTCTGACCTTTCCATGTGGTCAGCAACCCATGTCGCCAAAGCATATTTGGGGCCCCCTGGGGCCCTAAAGAAACAGTTGCAGTGAAATCCACAGCTGCCACTGCTGCAATGACATGGTTGTTGGTTGGTATGCTGGTGACAGTTATTATTTGTTTACATCCTTCATTCATTTTCCTCCCCATCAGATATCAGGTCATACCAACAGTTATGTCTCCAGCATTCTGAGATTTTCATTCTGGGTGTTTAATTATCCTGACTGGAAGGCTAGTCTCAACTTTAATAGATTTCTTTGTGACAGTTGATGCTTCACACCTATGTGGGCAAATCCTGACATAAGACTCTTCAGGTGAAAGGTTTAACTCTATGGTTACAAAAATGTGATAATCCACCCAGAAGGAATCAATCACTTGTACTCTGATATTTTGTTTAAACTGGCTGTAGTACAGCTTCACGCTCACAAAAATGACAATTTTACAATCATATAGGCTTACTGAGGAGGAATGAAAGGATAAACCCAACGAAATAAAAGCAGTCTTGAGTAGACCTTCAAAAGATACTTGGTATAACGATGGAAGCTTGCAGAAGATGGTCTAGGGGAGATTTCTTCCCAATGTTAGACCTAGTGATTGTATGGACCAAGTAATAAAAGCATAAAGACATGCTGAACATTGCCAATACTAGAAGACAATGGCGTATATAAAGGATCGTTTTTATTGTAGACAATGTCAGATGAGATTTGTTAAGCCCTAAAGCTGTGTATTATGTAACTTTCAGTGTTTTTGAGATAAAGTTACACTATCAACCAATTTCATCTCATATGCCCTTTCACATTGCGTCAACCAATGTGATAGTGCCTATACCCACATCCTCAAGTGAAAAAGTTTGTTATCATGATATCCCTTTTCAAAAAATATGTCAAGGCCAAAGCAGTAAGATACAGAGTAAGAATTAACTGCTCATTTCTTATATCCCTGGGTCTTCAGGCATGGTTTTTTAAATTACTCAACAAATAATGGCAAGTGCGTTATTTCTGATTCAGTACAAAGCTTGATGAAACTAGGGAGTAAGAAAATGTTTACTGCCCCTTACACCCCTTGATTAAATTTAAAAAGTGTTAAATAATTGAATAAGACCTATAAGGAATACTTTATAAAGTCATGATGAACTACAAGTCAAATCAAACCTATTGTTTTCTACAAGTTACTTGCGTATATACTTAGTTACTGCCAAGTATTAGGAGTGGCTCTATTCAAGGAGCTAAATGTATGAGAGGCTGTCTTAAAAAATTATTTAGTCCAGTTATGAACACAGACTTCAAGAATATACCTTCCAGAAAACTATCAGCAAATAATTAGGTGATGAGATAATCAGAATTCAATTGAAAGCATCTAGGAACATTGAGTAAGTAATCTCAAAAATAGAATTTGATAGAAAAAGAAATAGTGTAATTTAGGATCAGAGAAGAAGGTTTTTTATCATATTTAAAGAATATAACCAGAGAAGCTGTAGGACATCTGGACTGGAATAGTGACTGTTTTGGTAAAGTAAAAAACTAAATACATCAAATAAGACTATGATAACAACATCTTAAGACAGTTCTTATGTGTGTCACCTTAGATCCTTTTCCTAATCTCATTTTGGAAAAGAGAAGTATCACGTATGTAACATGAATAGGCTAAATGGTAGTTCCTTGACTTCTGGAAGGATTAAGGTAGTACCTACAATACAAAAAATTCAAATTTGAATAATGCAATTTACCTGAGAATTTTTGAGATATTATAATTGATATTGAAATGGAATTTCTATCTAAAAGCAAAAATCCTTCCTAATTGACATGTGAAATGGGGTCTGACCAACAAATTCATAAAAGGGAATAATGGACAAATCTATAAATGTGGGTCCCAAAATTGGAACACTGAGTTTGGAAATCTTAAGTTAGAGTTACCAACTTAATTAAAACTTAACATATATAAGAAGAGCCAACCATTTAGTAAAAAATCAGAGCTTCACTCATTAATGGGAAGTTGGATTGGATATAGAAATTGAAAACTTCCTAGTCAACATGGATCCACTATGAGACAAAGCACCTGTATCAGGAGCTTTTTTAAATGGACTATATAAAGAAATCTGAGATGAAGGAGCATCTAACCTAGAGTTCATAATTAAATAAATTGATAAAGAATCTACTTCTTATATAATTTTATTATTCTATGGGAGTTTAGACTTATTAAAGTGATCCATTTATAATACAAAATCAGGCTACTCATAGAATTTTAAATGTTTCCATTAATTTTGTTTTACTTTTTAAGTGAAGGTTGCTAAATTTACTTAAGGCATGCCATAGAATAGATTTTTAGTTACTAGTATAGAGATCTTTTTGAGAAAGGCACTTGTAAAAGGACACATTTTTAGATAAAGCTTTGCAAGTAATAGGATGAATAGTTTCTGTTGAGTTTTGTGCAGGAAATCAATCTATAGATTAAAGAATGATTCAGCAAATTTTTCTTAAATAAGAATTTTATCTAGCTCTCAGACATATTAGATTTACTTGTGTCAAATAAGTTATACTAAGAATCCCTTACAGCCTTTCAGTTTCAGTATTTATACAAGTTAAGCAATGAAAAGACTAGAAGGCTGACTATTCTCATTAATCTAATGAGGCATGTTATATGCTTATCAAACTTCCAAATGTATAGTATTGATTTGTGTCTACTTAACCAAGAATTACAGTTTTTAAGATACTCGATGTTCCATAGCTTTCAGCCTAGCAAAAGTATGATCTTAGTCCACAACAGTGAGTTTTACTCCACTGCCTTTCTAAACAAAGTCTACAAAAAGCTTTAAGCTCCTTAGAGGTCAGGTATCCACTATTTTCATTTTTTATTTACTTTTTTTATCTTTTAAAAACTTTAAAACAGTATCATCATTGTCATGGAAAATGGCAGAAGAAGTTTAGACCAGTCTGCTAGTCAGGATGCATGAGCACCCAAAAAGCAAGCCAGAATGCCAGAGGCATTGCCACACGTATGACATTGTATGGAGCTGTAAATTGGGAAACAATAAATCGTTGGTGTAGGGCAATTGTGAATAGCAAACTGAAAATGAACCAAATGGAGACAAACCCAGACACTGGGGGTCTCGCTGCAGGTGATTGTACCATGGGGATAGTTTCTACAGGGTTATCAGTAGGTGGGATCAATACAGCTGAGGAGACAAGGGGGTGGATCCTTGCTTGGAAATGGTGGATGTAAGGCCACAAAATCCTAGTATATTGATGGCGGATAGTTGAAATAAGGGGGTGAATTGCCAGAAGTGTATGGCTTGTTAAATCCAGTTGATGATGGTGGGGATCATAGTAATCATCAAAACTGGTAACGCCCATCCAGTATATGGACCATCAGGCCACCAGAGCAATGCCATTGGGAGTACAGCCAGAAGGATATCAATAAAATAAATTGATAGTTTTTGTGGCAGGAATTTTATTGAAAGGAAAATTGAGAAAATTGATCAACAATTTTCTCAGTGCAATACAACTGACTAAATAGTGGTTGATTGATGCAGGAAAAAGCCAGGATTGGTTCCCCCAAGTTTGACCTAACTGGAGAATTTTTTGGGGAATGAGGCAGATAAGCTCAATAGGAACTGACATCAAAGGATTTGGCGGCAGGCTGAGTCACTGTCAGTTCGACCTTGAACACCTGAACCAAGGCTCAACTTCATTTCTGATGGTTGGTGTGATGGCGTTTGGCCCAACGAGAAACATAAATTCCCCAAGGCCACCCCACGTAGGGGCAGTTTCAATTGGTTGGAAATGGGTTTGGGATGCCCAACCTGCCCATGCCTGGTCACTGGGCCATTTGTTTGGTCAAAAAGTTGCATCAGCCACAACTCCCAAACCTTTCAGATGGGGGCTTTGAACTATTGTTGATGATTTCTGATGATACTACCAGCATGTCAGGGATGATCCCTGACAATTTTTAGAGGGGGTTAGCTTCAATGATCGCACTGCTGGCTGAATAAAAACTTTTAGTGATTCCAGCCAGTAATTCAATCTTTATCCCTTTATGGCTATGTGGTTTATGATCATCAGGCTTGATTTCCATCAGTTTTGGACCAATCAACTTTGATTCGGTGATTTCAGCACAGATTTCCCTGATCTGGCATGTAAATTCAGCTGAGGTGAGCGTCAGCACTGGGGGAGTGATCCAAAGAGGGAGAGCTGTTACATCTAATCAGGGAAATTTGCACTGAGATCGCTGAAATGAAGTTGATTGGTCCAAAATTAAGTGGAAACAAGCCCAATGATTGGATTCCACATAATTGAAAAGGGACAAAGATTGATTATCAGCTGGAATTGCTGACAGTTTTGATTCAGCCAGCATTGCGATTGTCTAAATTAACCCCCTCCCAAAATTGTTTTGGATGATCCTCAATATGCAGATAGTAGCATTGGACACCATCAATGAGAGTTCAAAGCTCCCTTCCAGCAAATTGGGCATTGTGGCCAATGCAACGCTTTTGACCAAACAAATGGCCCAGCGACTGGGCACTGGTGGGTTGGGCATCCTGAACCTGTTCCCAACCAATTGGGACCACCCCTATATGGGGTGGCCCTGGGGGATTCCTGCTGCTTGTTGAGCCAAATGCCATCATGCCAACCATTGGAAATTCAGTCAAGCCTCAGTTCAGGCATTCAAGGTCAAACTAACAGTGACTTGGCCTGTCACCAAATTCTTCAATGTTGGTTTCCAGTGAACTTATCTGCCCCCATTCCCAAATAATTCGCCAGTTGGGTCAAAACTGAGGGTCTCAATCCTGGCTTGTCCCCGCATCAATCAACCACTATTTAATCAGTTGCATTGCACTGAGAAAATTGTTGGTTGATTTTCTTCACTTTCCTTTACAATAAAATTTGGCTCAAAAACTATCAATTTTGATTTTATTGATATCCTTCTGGCCGCATTCCTGATGGCTTTTCTCTGGTAGCCCATCAGTCCTTATACCAGATGAGCTCTACCAGTACTGATGGTCACTATGGCCCCTACCATCGTAAACTGGATTCAGCGAGCTAGATACTTCTGGCAATTAACCCTGTCATTATAAACTTTCGCCATCAATATACTGGAATCTTGTGGCCTTACATCCACCATCTCCAAGCAAGGATCCGCCCCCTTGTCTCCCCTGTTGAATTAAACCCATCTATTGGTGACCTTGTAGAAGCCATACCTGTAGTACAACCCCCTGCAACAAGACCTCTAGTTCTGGGGCGGTCTCCATTTGGTTCATTCTTGGGTTGCTATTCACTATTGCCCTGCAACAATGATTTATCATTTCCCAATGCCTGGCTCCACACAACTTTGTATGGGTGGCAATGCCTCTGGCATTCTGGCTTGCTTTTTGGGTGCTTACACATCCTGACTGGCAGGCTAGTCTAAACTTCTTCTGTCATTTCCATGAAATTGCCACAAGGATTAATAAACAAAAAACTTTGGTCTTATCATCAGGTTCTACAAACTTATTATTAAAAATGTATAAATGATAATTTCATCAATGCTGTTTCACTTTTTTACTCCCATCCAGCTTTACAATTGAGCTAAAACCACTGATACCTTATATTAAAATCTAGATATAAAGAAGATTATTAATATTAGGGCTTAAATTCTTTCTTGTAATTGTAACAATACTAAACTATTTTCTGTCTACAACAGCTCAGTTAAGTCTAGGTAAAGATATTATCCATATAGTTTATCTTTTGGAGCATTGATGAATCATTTGCTTAAACTTTGATGTGACACCTGTTTTTTAGTACTAGATGGTCCCAATGATGTGACACCTGTTTCAAGACTGTACCATTCAATTCATTATTCACTACCAATTTGGTTGTTACCTTGACAATCAAATTTGGTGTTAATCTTTATCTTCGTCTTATATCAGTTTTAAAAAACCATTTAGTCTATAAAGAAATTTCTTTTAAATTGATAATATTGACTTTTCATATAAACTCAATTATAAAACTGTTAATAGGAAACTTAATCCATTCATAGGGCAAGGAATTATTACCCGCTTCTCTGGCAAATTCTACGACACTATTTTTTACTGTTTTCGTATATAAATTCTATAATATAATCTATATACTATCTTACTAACAACTGTTACCTTAACTAAAATATAATCAGACTGTATTTTGTAATAAACTATTTAATATACTGGAGTTTAAATATCAGCTGAAACAAAAAATACAAGTTGAAATTTAGTTAAAATTAAGTTAATTTTGTGGCTTTTTAGTATGTGTAGATAATTATCAAGTACATCATTTAATGTTTTTAAAAGTATTAAGGTATGTTATGTTTATTAATAAAAGCACTTCCAGTTTTTGCACCCTCACTTTCTTGTATTCATGAATTTTAACTTATACTATATTATGAGTTCATATATAATTATTAAAAATAAGTTTTTAGATTGCTTTACTTCCGTCCCCTGGTCGACATACCTCGAATAGATTGCTTTATTTTCGCCTATGCTTATGATCATTGCATAAAAATTCCTACGACGCGCCTTGAATATTTCATATTATAAACAAGGTTATAAACTCAAGCAAAGCCGGGAAACCCGTTTTATTTTACAAAATTCACAATTTTCACAAATTTTTTTCAATAGATTATTGTATTGTCATCGGAGATACAAAGTGTGCCAAATTTCAAAGCTCTAGTTAATGTGGAAGGTATTAAATAACTTCACCATCTAGTACTAAAAAAGGTATTAAATAACTTCAAACTACTAACCACTTGGCAAAGCTTGAAACTTTCGAATCAACTGAATATAAACTGCTCAGTCGTAATAATATACCGACTACCATCGAAAACATATAGGATTTTCACTTATTACATATAAAACTTTTTGTTTTACTATGTAAAAAGTTTTTCAATGGTTTATTATATTGTCAAGGGAGATACATAAGTGTGCTAAATTTTAAAGCCTTAGCTAGTCTGGAAGGTAGTTAAAAATAAATCACAAGATTCCACCACAGACACCCAGTGAGTGGAGAAAAACGGTTTAAAATTATCAAAGGGATGACTATCCTTATATCAGGATCCCCACAATACTAAACAAGGAAATCTAACGTTAAAAAACGCAAAGGATAGAGTTAAATCACGCTATTGATGTGATACCCCTTGGATCCATTAATGACTAACCTACTGCTGGCATCTAAGTCGGCTAATGTTTCCAACTGCAAAAAGTTTATTTTTCTTACGACTTATAACGGCAAGCTAAGATATATACTGTATTTTTTCGTTTTTATATTAGTTTGATATTGTTGCCATTTTGTTTATGAAATATATATTTTTGCTCTTATTCTCTTTTTTGGCGGAAAGGATATTTGAAATTTCTCGCGAAGCTTTAGATGCTTCACAAATACCTTTTCAGCCTAAAGTAGGGAAAGCACCTTTTACAAACTACCTTCAAATGAGCCTCAACTATTCATATTTCAAGCCTATCTTTGTTAAATTAAACTCAACCAAGGACGGTTTCCCTCTTAAATCTCGTGGCGAAGCTCACATCACTGTGATTTCGCCACCAGAATACGATAGAGTTTTGTCTAATTATACTTCCATTGAAGAGATTAACCAACTTGCACGAGACATGAAAATTCAGAATTCACATTTTGATATAGCCTGTTTGGGACGTGATAGAATCTTTGCAGATGGCAAAGAGCAAGAAGTATATAATTTAGTACTTAAAAAGTGGATAGCTTTATTAAAATTCGCAGAAAGATTTTTAAAAAGTACAAAAAAAGAGGCGGTGAGGGATCTCTTTTTCAACCCGAAGCTTTTTGGGGCCATATTACGCTTGGGTATGCTCACAGAGATCTTTTTATTGAAGATGGCATTTTTAAAGGGGAAAATTCTTGCTGGGCTAGAACTAAGCTAGTCTCAAAGTGTATAGTAAACTAAGGTGAACAGTTTAACTATTACACTACTCTTATATACGAATATTATCCTAATTTTACTATGTGCGAGTTTTTAATTTTAGTAAATGCAGTTTTTCTAACTATTATTCGGAGCTGCTTCAGGTTTGATTTTGATGTCTTTTTAGCACCCAGATTTTGATGTCTTATTAGTTTAAAATTGATATCGTCTTACAATATCAAGTTTTTATATTCTGAAATTGTAATTGCACTAGAATTGAATAATAAAGAATGTTAATTTGTGACAAAAATTAATGGCTGCCATAAATAAGATTTTAATGAACTTAATTTAAATATAAAATTTTCTAATTTTACAAATATCTACAAGTCTTCGCATACTTGAGTTATCACATAGTGTTAATCAATCATTAGTTATTATTTTCAAATGGTTTGGGAATCAGTCTACATAACATTGTATTAATATCTTTTGACAACAAGTTTAGAGCTTGAGTTATAGCAGAGAACTTGTGAACATTAGATAAATTGAGATATTTAAAATAAATGTTCTAATAAGGTAATATAAAAATTAAATAGTTGTCAAAGGTGAAACATTAATCTAAACTAGCGTTCAGATACTTGTGTTTCGCTACAGTGTTTATAGCTTACAATTGATTTGAATCATTATTTTAGATTTTATATTATAGATAACCAACAACCACTCGGCCAAACCCTTTGACTTATTGATTTAACCAAATTCCATCAACCACTCAGCCAAAACCAATTGCCCTATCGAATCAACCAAAAACCACCAACTATTTTTTTAGTACTAGATGGTCCCAACCCAAGGGGGATTCATCGATGTACCACCAACTATTCAGCCATAGTTAAAACCAACTGAAACTATTAAATCAACCAAATAATAATCACGTTACCTGGCGTTGCTTAGGATTAATAAACAAATAATTTAGATGATTAAATTAGATTTGTTGTCATTTTGATTGCCCAGCTTACTCAGCATTGTTTTTGGGTATAGTTTAACAGATAATATTATATACTATACCAAATCTCACACTCCTCCGTGCGCGCAATGTGTTTGACATTGGCAGTATGAACGTAAACAAACGACAGAATATTGTGTTTGACATTAGCAGTATGAACACAAATAATGAATATTTTATTTTATTTAATGTATTTATAACATATCATATATAAATTTTAGCTATCTGCACTCCTCCGTATAAACTTTAAATATGCCAAATCTCACTCCTCCGTGCATGCAATATGCTTTAAAAGGGGTACAAAGTTTTCTCTTCACGTATTACTATATAGATATCAAGAGATTAGATTAAGTAGACCCTTTTTAAGATATATAATAAGTGATCCATTACTAGCATTGTTCTAATCTATCTGTTGATTTGTAAAAATCTTTGTCCCTAGAGCTCAAAGGTTGTGTCACTTCTCATAAAATCAGCTTTATGTATGTAGTTTTCGCTTTATTACTCAACTGAAGTAAAAGAGTTAGGTTTTTTAAATCTAAAACATGTCTTTAAATTGTAAGATATTGTGTTCATTTTTCTATAAAATAAAATATGGATAGATTTCTATAATCTGACGTCAAAAAATTCCTAGTCTGTAAAAGATTTAGCTATAGCAAAAATACTTCACCTTTTCTATGAGACATGAAATATAAGTTTGTGAAGTTTTACACATGAGAAATCAACTGAAAAATTGCTTCATTATAATTTAACCAAACTACTCTCTTTTTTCTAGCAGATAAAACATTATTTGTATAAGAAAATTTATTATGAGTAAGAACATGCTATCTAAAAAATTTGTGTCTTTATTAATTTATAGATATATAAATTAAATCACATATATATAGGCTCATTTATTTTTAATATAAAATCTATTTTGTATCAGGCTTGATGCAATCTTCTATAATATTTGAAATACTTTCTAGTAATCACTGTATATTTAAATGCTTATGTAAAACTTTTAAGAAATAGATTGATGACTAGATTATCATATATATAACCTTAAATCTGAACTGGAAAATCTTGATGGAGAAGAATAAGAGGTTCTGCCTTACAAAAAGATACCTCTATAAGGTAAAATTTGTAATGTTGTTTAGCTTTTAGAATAGTCATAATATAGGCATGTTAAAGTAAATCAAGCATTTTCCTTATATTAGTTTAGCTAAAATCAAAACTTTATACTTTTTAGTATCAAATCTACTTTTGTTCCTTTAGTTTATTTTATGAACTTTCTTCCTTATAGATTAATGGCAGTAAATTTGCCTAAAATTATACATGATTGTTAAGTTATTTTTTCCATTTTTCACAGAATTTCATCTTACAAATGGCTGTGTTTTTATTATAGAAAAGTGCATTACAAAAACTATGATTGCATAGGGTTAGAATGAAGGAATTATATAAATCAAGAAACTTGTGAAAATAGAAAAAACTACCTGAATATTTGTGTTACTTTTTAATCAGATTTATATATATAATCTTGATCATCATAAATTTTCAAAGCAATTCACCTTTTTTATTAAAATTAAAAAGCTTAATATGTCATGATTATATAAAAGCCATAAATTAAATATAGTCTATAAATAGTAAATTTAGGATCTATATAGTATTCATATTAATATGAATCTCCTATCTATATGTTTGTTGGATACCAGGGTATCTGGTATAAAAAAGGATTTTGGAGGGACCACCTAGTGCTAAAAAAGAATATTGGACAGATTAACCCTTTTTGGATTGTTATCATATAAGCCTACTCAGGGTTAGAGAAAACTATCAATTTACTATACTGATAAATACATGGTAGCAATACATTAGTTGGTACATTAGTTTTTTATTTATATGAGGATGGCTGACCAGGGGACAGACACATCTGATATGTAGGGAAGAGGAAAGCGGGAAACAGAAAAGGGAAAAAGCGCAAAACAAAGGAAATCAAAATATGACTTGGCACACTTGGGTGTGGCTGGGGGGCCACGGGTGGTGGGTGACTAGACCTTAAGTGGCATGGCAGCTCAGGGGCTAGTAGGGTGTACCACCTATGAAGACTGTGAGGTTTTCAATGTCATAGCGAAGGAACCAGATTGGAATCCAGTTGCCCATCCATTTCTTCCATTTGTGTTGGAGTGAGCTGAACAGCCAGGCTTGGAAGTGGTCGGCCAAATGGCTGTGGAACCTGATGATGGCTTGGTTGAAATTGTGGAGGATCCCGTTGAAAGCATCAAGGGTAATTGTGTGAATGGACCATATTGCAATGCTCACAATTAGAGCCCTTAGTGTCTGGGGGATAGGCGAGGCCATGTTGAGTGCCAGGATATCGCGGGATAGTCAGAATTTGGTTGTAGGTGATTGTTGAAACAAGTGCATCACGTTGGCCCAGATATGCGCGGATGGCGGGCACTCTTCCAGGCGGTGTGCTAGTGTGTTGGGTCCGCCACAGATGGCGCATGTCTTGAACATTGAGAAAGTATGGTCAGCTGTTCTAAACGTATGGCGCATGTATTGCCACACTGTGGAGCACACTTGTGGGGATAAGAGGGGGCAGGTGACGAGGTCCCACACCTGCTTTTGGGTGCGCAAGTCATATGGGACGTCTTGGTAGTCTAGGTAGTCAATCTGGGAAATAGGAAAGGGTGGTAGTGGGGCAGGCGCGTTAGACACCGTTTGTCCCCTGTGGAGTTGCATGTAACCAGTTTGAGGGTGAATGTCTTCAGATTGCTGTGCATAGGAGAAGCTCCAATCCCCTTGTCTTAGGTTGTACAGGATGCGTTTGAAATACCAATTGGTGTTGTGCGGTCCAGTGGCGGTTGGATGTGTTGCAAGGTACTTCATCAGAGTTGCAGGGTTGGAGGGGGACCTCAGATGTAGTGCCCTTGCGAAATTGGTTTGGGCTGCCTTAGCCCAGTGGGGGGATGGTGGGTTGGGTGACGTTGTGAGAGCTACCCATGAGCCTAGGATTTGCGTTGCTCTTTCCATGAAGTTGAGCAGCCCCATCCCGCCTTTCTTCCGTGGGCCGTACATGGTCTCCAGCCTGACAGGTGCGCGGTATCCAGACCATAGCCAGTTCTGCAGGAGCTTGTAGACTGCGTTGGTAAAGTTGGCGGAAAAGGGAATCGCGTGGGCAGCAAACCATAACTTTGACAAGATCAGGGAGTTGGCTAACACAACTCTTCTGGTTAAACTAGCTTTACTCCTCCGCATACATGTCATTCTTTTTGTGATGTTGTCCAAAATGTTGGTTTCGATGGTGTCAAGTGCATATCCACCAGCTTCGAGCCATATGCCCAGATGACGGACTGGGTTGGTGGCGGGGTGGTGTGCAAAGGGTAAACACAGTGGTTTTACTGGCTTGGATCGTTGTTGTGTGGTTGGATGTGTGGTTGGTTGGTTTGTGTGGTGGTGGGAGGGTGGGGCCCAGTTTGAACTGAATTTGCCCATTACAATTACCTCTGTTTTCTGTTTGTTCAGCATGGCGTTACTTACTGACTCATACTGGTGAATAATGCGCTCAATCGCCCTGGCATCCCTATTGCTTGAGACTCCAACAACGCAGTCGTCAGCAAAGGCTAGCATTTTGGTTGGTAGTTGTCCCTCCAACCTGATTCCAGTGAGCTTTGAGTTTGCAATGCGGAGGAGGGGGTCAAGGGTAAAATTGTATAGTAGGGGGCTAAGCGGGTCACCTTGTTTAAGGCCCCTTTGGGGGTGATGGTGTCAGTTAGGAAGCCTGGGCCTCTGATTGCAAACCTGGCTGAGCGCGTTAGGAGGAGCGCCCAGTTTATAAAGCGGGGTGGTAGGTTGAAAGCCTTTAGACACTGTTCTAGGTAACCCCAGTGCACTCGGTCATATGCTTTCTTTTGGTCCAGGAAAGCAAGGGCGCCTGTGGGGTTAGCCTGGCAGATGTTGGCAATTGTGTGGATGTTATCCCAAATTGAGCGATTTGGGATGAAGCCAAACTGATGGGGGGAGAGGGCTGTCTGAGCAATGCAACCCAGACGTTTGGCTAGGATTTTAGTTAGTATTTTGGTGTCAGTATTGGTGAGAGCGATTGGACGCCAGTTGTTTAGGTCTGCCTGGTCTCCTTTTTTGAAGAGTGTGACCACATACGCGTCTTGGCCGCCAGGTAGTAGGGATGTGTCTTCCAGGCACTTATTCATAGTTGTCAGTAGTATTGGTGCGATATATTCAAAATATTTTTTGAAAAATTCATATGGTAGGCCATCAGGCCCAGGGCATTTGTTGCGCGGGGTTGATCTTATTACCTCCCATAGTTCATCTTTAGTGATGGGTGCTACAAGGTCTGGTTGACCAGCTATAGTGTCAATATTAGCGGATGATAAAAATTTTTCAATTTCTCTAGGTGATGCAAAATCCGCCGTGTACAGGTCAGTGTAAAATTGGTGTAATTCAGCCAATATTTCTGATGGTGTGGATGCCAGTGTGTCATCTGCTCGGTGGACCTGTGTGCAAGTCGCCAAAGTTGAAATTGGTTTAAAATGGCGGAAAAATTGGGCCGTGTGAGTTTCTCCGGATAAAATGTATTTTGATTTGTAGCATACTTTGGTGTAATGCTGGTGTTTTCTAAAGAGGGAGTTTACCTGTGTGGATAGCTGGAACCACAGGCGGCCCCATTGGGGGGTGTATCCCTCGTGAGGTGTGTTGTTTTCTAAGTGTTGAAGCTGTCTGATAGCTTTGTTGATTGTTGCGGACATTGCAGCTGTTTTTCTGGAGTTCAGGTGGCAGGCTTTCTTGGTTGTGTGAGCCTTGAATATTTCCCACTCAGCGATAGGGTTCCCATTGGGTGTTCATCTTTCTTGCTGTGTTGTTAGCACCATCTCAATCCAAAGTTTAAGCTCCAGAAGATGGATGGTGCTCAGGTGAACTCTGTGCCAGGTTGGTGGCTTTTTGTATTTTTCTGAGGATGATAATGCTATTGAGACCATCTGGTGGTTGGAGAAAGGGATAATTGTTGTTGTAAAGTCTGATACTCGGTGCCATAAGTCTATAGGGGCGAGCATCAGGTCAATCTGGGTCATTGAGACCAGCTGGTTATTGTTGTGGTGGGGCCTCGTCATGTTGGCCAGGGTGGGGGCTTGTTTGGGAATGGTGTCACATAGGCCCAGCGTTGCCTTTAGTATGTGTAGTTCTGTGTGGCCGCGGGGTATAGCCTTAGACTTGGGCCAGCGGTCAGTAATGGTGTTAAGCCAGCAGTTGAAATCTCCCGCAAAAAACGTTGCCTTGGGGAAAGGGATTGAGAGGATATCAGAGAAAATTTTTTGGCAGTCATTTGGATCATTTGGGGCATACACACACACCATGGCAAAATTTTCTCCATTCCACTCAAGGTCTGCTAGAAGCAGCCATCCCTCCAGGTGGAAGGATGTGCTTCAGATATTTACTGGAGGGTCACAATTTGTTCAAATTACCACCCCACAGTGGTATGTCCAAAAGGATTTGGCCAGAAGGAGCATGGTTGACCATGACTCCTCCTCCCCTGGTGGACAGTGGGGTTCTTGGATGGCCAAGATGTCCACGGGGATATTGTGCAGGAAAGCCATTTTTTTGGCCTGGGATGTGGGGGCCTTGGCTCCCGCGATGTTGAGCGTCCCTATGTTGATTGTGGTAGTCTGCACATCAGGAACGCTGGGGCGACCCACTGAGGTCACCCAGTTCCTTATCATGGGTCATACTGTGAGTATGGGGCCAATTAGCCAGATTGGTTCCAGTGTGTTGGTTGGCAGTCTTAGTACTGGATTTGTTCAGTTTCTTCTGGCTCGGATTACTCCGTGGAGTTTGGGTCTGGCGTGGGTTGGCTTTTGCCCCATCAGCAAAAAAAATTTTTTTTGCCACTTGCCTGTGGGTTTGATGGGCAGAAAC
Source organism: Massospora cicadina (assembly GCA_022478985.1). Lineage (NCBI taxonomy): Eukaryota > Fungi > Entomophthoromycota > Entomophthoromycetes > Entomophthorales > Entomophthoraceae > Massospora > Massospora cicadina. The sequence goes on from JAKSZP010002982.1 coordinate 51,839, forward strand.
TAGGAGTTGGGGTGGTTGGGTTTTGTGCATAAGTGTTGTCACATTGTGATTGGCTGAAATGGTCTTCCATATCATCGCTTATCACACGTGATTGGCTGGGAGGATCCACAGTGGTGCAAGGTGGATCTGCTCCCACTTGGTTGGAGGTGTTTGATTGGTTGTGTCCAAAAAATTCATCATTTTGGTTGTGTTGGGTTATATGTGGGGGATCTGATTGGTTATTCCGCTGTGCTGCCATGGCATCCACCTGAATCTGTTCTGGGGAAATTGTGGTGTGGGTTTGGGTCTTGGCGGAACTCGCGGCCTGCTTGCAGGTGGTCTGTGCGTGATGGCGGTCCTTGCGCAAAATGGGCTCAACCAAAGTGACATCAGCTCTTTTGCCCCAATAGAAGGTGAAAGTGGAGTCCTTAATTTTGCCAAAAGTTGGGCTTGTTTCATCCATATTGTCCTCACAAAATTCTGGTGCTTCAATCCTGCACTTGATGGGGCACGCGTGGTCTTTGTGGCCTATAGCTGAGCAGAATTTGCAGATAGGTGGGGTGTGTTCTGGTGTGATATGGAAGGGGCGAGATATGCTGCCATTGGGGAGGTTGATGGTCGCCATGTGGGGAATGAGGGTGATATCCTCTACCACGTCCTGATTGGGTTCAATAATGGCTATTGCCTTCCCTGTACACAGGTGGGGCAGGAGGGGGAATTTCTCAAATTCAAACTGTTTGATTATGCTGTAACCTTTGAGGCCCCCATGGAGCTCATCTGTGAGGATATCATGGTGCATGGTGCTTGGGAGTCAGTCAAATATGATGAATAGGTCATTTGCCTCATTCCATCATGTGTGCACTGTGTGGATGGTGCAGTCTTCATTGTTAATCTTTATGGAGAATATGATTTTTGCTGCTTCTGCTGCTTCTTCCATGGACATGAACCTGACGTCCACCCATCCTCTATGTAAATTTTTATAATTTACTGAGATGGTGTTTGGGAAAGTTGTGGAGAAGGCCTCCCCCATTTTTTCCCATGATTTGAGGGAAGTATCACTGACCATAATTCTAAGGCTGTGCTTGAGGGAGGACAGGGGTTGGGAGTGTTCTATTTTGGTGTATGCGCCCATTTTTTGCAGGAATTGCAAAACTCTGGGTGCGGCGCTGTACTCACCCTTTTTGGTGGGAGGGTGTGTCAACATTCCGCTGGGGCGTTTTTCCCCGGTGGGTTGGGAGGGCTTTGGGCCTTTCATGCTGGCCACTTTTGCCCAACTGGTATTGTTGCAGACAAATTTGCTCATATTCCTGGTTGATTGTCAATCTCAGAGAAATTGCATAGAATCGTGTTACTAAAAGTGATAGTAACGGGAAAGAAAAGCGTAAATGGTGAAGATGATGCTCAAATAGTAAGTCCACCCTTGGTCACATTTTTAGGTTTACAAGAAGATATAATGGAGATCCTAGATTTTTAATGTATAACTGGGATTTCCAATGAAGTGGTCAGAGACTTATTTTTTATGAAGCATAACCTAGTAGTAAGAACCAGCTGCAAAAGGGCATCAGCTGTGGACATAATCTCATATATTCATATGAATCTAGTGCTTTCTCAGAGACATATGGTTCAAGTACAAATATATCCCAATAAATCATGTAGTTCATACATTCAGCTAAATAACATATCTTGCACCTACTAGGAGCCCATAATGAGGAACTCCCTCATCACATTAATGCCTAAAGTGCGTTGAAAGTGGTCTATGAACAGGTATAAAATTTAGTATCTCAAAGTCAAAGAACTTAAACCAACAGAATAAATGTAATTACTATACATTAAGCTCAATAACCAAATGGGGACCATCAATCCTGGAGTCATCAAGTATGTAGGAATTCTATGGAACTCCTCAGAAAAGACATTGTGAAGTCTAATGAAAGTACCAGAAGGTTACTTGACACTTTTGACCAAGAGTTTTGACAGCAAGATGCCAAAGCCAGAGGTGAAATGGTGGCCCATGATTCTTTTAGGTGTCATAACAAGGAAAAACAGATTAAGCTCCTTGAGTCCTGACTAGAGCTTTCCTAAAACAAATTGATGTGCTTAACTCCCATAGAACCTCATAGGTTCAGTTGGTATTTCATAACCTTATTGCCTGAGTAGCCCAAATTGAGAAGGATCTGATATCATGTGCAAATCAGGTGGCTACCCACTAATTGCCAAGTGACTCAACAAACTGGAGAGTAATATAAGGATTATATCACCTAGTTGAGAAGATATTAACCTAATTTATCATCGCGTCAATGAAGCTGAACAACACTGAAATAACCTTATGGAAGAATTAAAAGCTAAGTTGGACATGTTCCCCAAAGCATTGAATGCCAAGAGATAAAGGAAAACTTAAACTGGCGCATTGGAGTATTAGAAGATGAGAACTAACTCATATGAGGTTTCTGTTCCATCACTTGTAAACGTATCAATGCTCTTGGTGTCCACGCTAAGAACCTGGAGAATGATAAAATTGCTCTCAAAAGACACAATAACTTGCTGGATGTTGCACTGAGGCTTACCATTGAAGAAATAGAGAAGCATCTTAGCCCACTACAGGATCAAATTTTCTGACTCTCTTAAAGAGTTGAGCAGAGTGACAAACATACCAAAATTAATGAATCAAAAGCTCCCAGATTACATGTTGTCACAGTGTTAGAAGCCAATACCTTCAACCTACCTTCAAGGATAAGTTTGAACCTGGATAAGGAAGTTATGCATTTTTTCTCTATGTCTATGAGGCTATGATGGAAGGTGCCACTGACTATCAATAAGGCTAAACATATCTTGTCTTGTTTGAGTCGCATGGCCCATGAGGTTTTACCACCTCACATGGACAACCTGAATACTTAGGGCGAAGTGAAAGAAGCGGTTATCAAAGAATTTGGTTACAAACAAAGCATTAGTATGAAAAAGCATGCCTTCATGAGGATTTTGCAATGTCAAACTGAAGCCCTAGCTGGATTTTCATATTGCTTCTATATTGAGGCTTGTTGGTCTTCTGTTTTTGAGCGCAATGGTGCTATGCCCAAGAAGCCTGACATTCAATACATGAAGCCATTTAAGATGCATGACAAGTATATTTAAATTTTTTAAAGGGTGCCAAGTCACCGATTATGTCCTGTCAGCTAGATTATCCATACTATGGCAATTATGCAAAATGGACTTATTCATGTCAACTACCAAAATAAGATATAAAATTAACGATGTCTCTTTATTATAGTATAGAATAGGGAATTTTATATGTCGCATATAACAATATAAACTCCAAAAGGAAAAACATCAATAAAGTTAATGGAGGTGGGAATTTGGAAGGGAAGCTCTTGGTCAGGCGATAAATTCCAGATGGTATAATGCCTTTGTAGCATAATTTTGATAGGGTAAAAACAATTTTTGAATGTACCAAGTTGGATGAGACTTGTATCAATTAAGTCAACCGTTGGGCAGAACTTTGGTTTCTGCCCTTTTGCAGTTTTATCTTAGTTTACTGCATCATGTGCCACATTGAGTAATATTCTACTGACCTTCTGGTGGTGCTTCATTTTGATTAGGCAGGATTTCATCTTGAGTTATTTTAGGATTCGATTCATCTAATGAACTTTTCCTAGTATCAGTTTGAGATTTACCAACTACTAATTCTTATGTGCATTTTTTAAAATATTTCAACATCCCCTTCATGGGTCTAGGTTTAGGTCTAATCAAGAGAGTCAAATGATCTATATCCTTCCCATCATGTCTGGTATCCAGATATTTGACATCACCCCCTTCAAGAATATTGCTGGGGAGTACCAACGCAAAATTTCCTATGTATGCAGTTGATAGTTACTCAAGTTTCTAAAGAATTGATAGAGTAATTGTAATGATAGTGTGTGTAGCTCTCCCATTCCCAGCAAGGTAGTGCGAGATGCACAGCCACACCTCCAGGGAACGATTCATTAGCAATATGGTAAACAGGGCACCGCAGAGGATGCCAGAGCAAAAGGGACCCAGGGCAAGGGTGTACAGCGCGGTATATAGTAGAAGATTGCATATAAATAACAAAACTTGGTTGGACCCCAATGGGGAGTCCACATCAAAATAAAGATTGGTGCAGGAGTTCTTGGGTGCTTTGATCTGGAGGGGACCAAGGCCCATTGGTGCACCAGATAGGGTAATTAATTTAGTAAAAAGTCTCTGACCAACAATGTTATAGATCTCCTTGAAGAGGTCCGCACACAAGTTTTACCAAGGAACCTTATTGTAAAAAAACGTAAACTACTGGGGGATTATTAGTAGGAAGTCGACCAATGAGGAAAGTTGGTCCATAAAAAATACTTAAACTAAGGGGCCAGTTGAGATTGGGGGAAATAATGCTAAGTCTAAGAGACCCAATAGGCACACCCTACCATCAGCTATGGTACTGTAGCTTGAGATTGACAAAACATAAGTGATTAATCGCAGGTGAAGCTGACCCAATTTAGAAATTTTAAAAATCAAATAGGTTTCAAAACCCATTTTCTGAGCAAGCAAAATGAACTACCATTATTGATGATATAGCTAGTTCCTTTTAACGCCCTTGCTGTAACGCAGGGCTGAGCATCACGCTCATCTCCAGGTTTCAACCTGGGCATATCTCACCTAAACCCAGCGTTAGTCCAGGATATGTTTGAGGTTAGGAAGGCTTGCCAGCTTAACCTTTTTGGCCTCCTGACGACCAGCTTGATCCTTACAGTTGGTACCCTCAATCATATTATCAAGCCATGACATTACCCTCTCACTTAGTTTGGGACTCCACCCCCTCCAGGGGCTTTTGCTAGGGAAAAGTTATTGTGGGCTGAGGCAAAATTCATAGCAGCGAGGGTTTGCTGAGACTTGGGTCCTGAAGCCTTGGGGAAATGCTCGTGGAAAACTTTAATCAGATCCTGGGAATGGGTGCAGTAACACGCTGGCACCCAACTGTTCTCCGCTGAATCAATATACTTCCAGGATACAAGGTATCCAAGCCTTCTTTTGACTCTTCGTGAGACTACAATCTCCTCCACTTCCCACTCCGACGCCCCATTCAAGAGATAAGCCTCTGGAGTCTCTGGTGAGGGGCCTCTTAAACAACGTAAGCTTACTTTTATGGAAGACTGAAAAGATCCAGAATGAGGGGAGAGATCCAACTGGTTTGAGGCGTGGCCCACCTTTTTTGACAACATGGTAAGGCCCAATCCTCTTTGGTCCCAGTTTTTTGCATGGTTTCTTAATGAGGATGCTTTTAGCATCCAGCATCACAAGATCCCCTTCCTTGTAAGCAGGACCTATCCATCTCTTCCCATCCACGTTCTCCTTATAAGCTTGAATAGCTGCATCCAAGTTCTTTCTCACCCCATGGTGTACTTTCTTGATCATTTTTTGCAAAGTCCACCACTGCTTCCACCTTGGACCCACAACTGAGCTCCATGTTGAAGGTGGGGTTGAAAACATAGTTGGCGGAAAAGCGGAAACAAACAATTGCTGCACGTTGGGCGTTGTTATAGCTGAATTGGGCCATGAGGAGATGGGAAACCCAATCTGAATGGTCCATGGCAGTGTAACACCATGAATAAACTGCTCCAAGCACTGGTTCACTAGTTCAGTCTTCCCATCTGATCAGGGGTGATAGGCAGTGAAATGGCAGAGGCTAATCTGAAGAGTCTTACACATTTTTTACAAAAAAACAAAGTAGACTGAGGCCCAGAATCGCAATAATTTCTTGGGGGACTCCATGAAGAGCAAACACATGAGAGATGAAGAGCCTAGCCATCTCAGCCGTGGTTACCATGGTTCTGCAGGGAATAAAGTGGTGAAATTCTTTAAATGGTACACCACTACCATGATGGCAAAGTAGCCATCAGATACAGGCAATTTCACAATAAAATTTACCAATAAAGAAGTCCAGGGCTCATCAGCCTTTTGGACTGGTACCAACAACCCTGCTAAAGGTTGACGATTGGGTTTCATCTGATTGCATACCAGGCACTCCTTACAATGCCTGGCAACCTTCACGACTAATCCCTTCCAATTGTAAGTACGCCGGATTAGCTTCAGAGTCTTTGCCTTCCCAGGATGGCCAACATGATTCCTTCATGATGGTCCCAATGATTTACAGGTGAAGTGGCCCTGCAGGAACCCATAGGAACCCCTGGAATTACACTATCACCTCCTTTATATGGTAACCCCTGGTAGTGTCCTCCTAATTCAACTTGCTCTTGGCGAGGACCATAGTATACTTAGCTGACAACAACTGTGAAAGGATACCTTTATAAACATACCATATTCCTCTGAATTTTCAAGAGGAGCAAGCGCTGGCCCATGGGCCAAGGGAGAGGATGTTGTGACACAATATTACCTGGTGGTATCATCAAGTGGGTATTATGCACTCTACCTCCTTAGGATCAGGAGCCAGTGCAGGGTTTCAGCTCAAGGCATCTGCCAAACCATTCTCATTGCCCTTTATAAACTCATAAGAGAACACAAATTGGTCCAGGGTCTCATGCCAGCGGGTTTGATATGGGGTCAAGACATGAGGTGCGTGGTATTACAACAAGGCACAGTGATCTGCACAAACGTGGAATGGTTGGGATGAGCCATGTAAGTGATGATGCCAGTAGGCAAGCGCCTCAACCACTGCCAATAACTCTTTGTCATAAACGGCATAGTTTAATTCTAGTAGAGAATTTTTCTGGAAAAGTATCCCACTGGATGCTCTATACCCATCTTCACCTACTTGTAATAAGCCAGCTGCTATGGTGAAGTTGGAGGCATCAGTAGTCATAGTGAACTCTTTCTCTATATCTACATGGCAAAGGACGGACTTGGAAAACAGGGTGCACTTTACAGCTTGAAAGGCATCTTGAAAAACGGGGGAACACTGGAACACTTTTGCTCCAATCACCTTATACAAAAGCGCCGCCACCTTAGAAAAATTTGGTGTGAATTACTTAAGAAACGTACACGTCCCCAAAAATCTACTCAATTCCTTGATTGAAGTTGGGGTGGGCCACTCATGAAGCGCCTTATCCTTGTCTGGAGTTATCATGTGGTGTGAAGTTCTGATGATAGCTCGCTTAATAATTAAAATCCTGCATGCTAAATCGGGATAAAAGTTCCTTTGATTGTTCTCTATTTTGACAGTGGCTTACAGTAGTATGACTGTTTAGAAACTCACTAGGCTTATTGAAATAGCCCCAACTCTTCTGGTTGATTTTGGGCATAATATTTCCTTTGTAATCAGGAACAACTTCTGAGGCAGGGATAGATACAAGCTGGGGATTTAGTACTTCCAGCTTGTTGATACTTCTCAAAGAAAGGATTCAGGTGAGAAAATCGGGAAAGAGATGAAATAAAATATCTTTTATTAGAAGGTATTTATTTGATAATCAGTCACTAGCCAGGCGCCAGTATTTATACCTCTAGGGCATCTCCTGGCCACATTTGAGCACGCAACATCAACAGATCTTATACCACCTCAGTTTGGCCCTTGAATTGATATGACTGAGACCTATTCTTAGATTTATTGATGGCAAAATACTCTCAAAATTGGGAGGATTCCAGGGACAAAAATTGCGATAAAAGCATGCAAAATTGTCCTAAGGTCTTCTTGATTTGAGTTTTGTCATATCGCTGACAAAATACACCTTCTGTGAAATTCTTGCATCGATTAAAATAGATGATGTACCCCTAACCAGGACGTCAGCAGGCCTCTCTCTCGATAGCACTAGGTACCCCTTTTGGGCAGTCCATATGCAAGTGCTATCATGCTGATTATGTGGATCAACATATAAATTTCGCCCTAGGGTGGGAAATTGATTACATTTTTTTTGTCTGATGGTCCATGGGACTTTTAAACGTTAACTTTGGGTCAGTCCCAAACGATTTTGTATACTAGTTAGTTGATTGTGTTCCTGATAATTGGGACCAATTGACAAGATTTGATGCATAGATAATCATCCCTAATGTGTGAGCGCCTTTGGCCCGAGCTTATTGATATAGTACTTGATTAAATTTAGGTTGAGATATTTTGCCCAAATTGTGTAATTGCAATAGGCTTTGAGGTGAGAGTTAAGGTATTAGCTCAAGCATTGAAAGGATAACCAGCCAAATCTGATGGTTGTCGAAGGTTTGTTTTCAAGTCAACCACCAGAATCTGACATGTGGCCTTGGTCAAAAACAACGTTGCCCAGGAAGGTGACCTAGACTTAAAGAATTCACATTTACTGATTTTTAGTGTAAGTATAGCTACTCTCTTTCCACTCAGCATAACTTTCTGAGAAAGATACAAAAATTAATAAGAAAGTAAATTTCAATCACCCATTGTAGTTTTGCTCCAATGTTCTCAGATTCTCCGCGGCTGCTCCAGTGTGGGGCAGCGGCTAAACTCCCCCTGCCATTTTCCGTCTGGCAGATAAACGCGCTCAGACTGGTTTGCCCAGTCATTCCAAACCCATGGGACTATTTGTTCCTCACAAGGATCTCAACGCCCACCTTACTTAAACCCAAGCAGTACCTCGCTGCCCCCTGGTGCTCCCTCAGAGTAACATGCACTATGGCCTAAGGGTCAAATATTGGAAACTCTCCATACCACGACCAAGCCATTATCAAAAATGGCACAGGTGGTGATGAAACCCGCTTGATTTATAGATTTCTGCCCCTATAAGGGGTATTTTAACTTCGCTTTACCTATGAAGCTGATGCCGCTACTGCAGCAACTGTGCCCCTGGTATTCCAGAGTACCCCTCTTCCCACAACTCAGACATGGCTCCCAGCGGATACCACTTTGGTAGTCCAGTTTGCTGGCTTGCCCACACACCTCCCCTGCAGTGCTCTACCAGGAGCTGATGAACAGTTTGGTAGCCTATGGTTCCAATCCCATATTACAACTTGTGGTCCCAAATGGGGCCACATGACTCTCCAGGCCTCAGGCATATGCCATGATCAGCCCCAACTCAAATAAAATTGCCCGTCAATTCCCCCTCATGCCAGTATTCCTTCAGCCCCAATCATCCATTTTGGGCCCATGTCAAGGGCGGGTGGACGAATTGTCCATCCTGTTTCAAGTTATACCACTTGAAACGCAAGTGCCCCTCCTTAGCCACTTCTGACAAATCAGATTTCTCATCCACTAACCTCCAATCTGCCACCCACCCTGCACAAATTCTGGCATGGGGTACAATCCTACCTCCCCTCCCTCAAAGCCTTATGCTGCAGCTGCACCTGAAGTCACCAATCAGCCTCCTCATCCCCCAGTGACACACATGATTCTTCCAATCAAGCGCAGGATTGGACCCCAGTTTGATCCCATGAAGCTTTCAACGAATCAACTAAACCTCAACCATACGCCAATTCCCCAATTCAATTCAACCAGAACCCATGGGAGTTATTGGCTGAGATCAACAAATCAGGTAAGCTCATTGAAGAACCATCCCTGAAAATTGAGCGGTTCATTAATGCATAATGGGATGCCAAATACCCCCCTCGTCTATATACCCCACAGACAAATGTCAAATCATTTTGCAGTGACCACCAGCTTGTAATTGAAGCAGCTGCAACACCAGATTGTCATCCCCTATTAAAAGCTGTCGCTAAATCAGTGGCAATGCTCACAGGGGGTATTCCCCTCCTGTGAGCCCCTCAACCCTCACTCCAAAACTTAAAGCCACAATAAATCAGTTACACAAAAATGTAAATGAAGCTATCCATAATGTGAAAAAAGTAGCACAGAATCTGAAAGCTAAAATTACCCAAACCAATATTGCCACGTTTGTTAAACTCCTGGACGCCCGCATTAAAGCTGAAATAGCTTTAGCCAAATATATCAGTGCCATTTTCCTAGCTGGCAATTTCCATGAAAAACCAATAATTAGTGATATTGAACCACATGCCACTAATGCCCCAACGCCCTTACTGTCCACCTTGACATGTACCCTATTCTGGGAGGAGGAAGATGTTGCTGAAGATGAGCCCTCAATCCTACCTCCCCTTCCACCATGGAGGGATAAGCGGTTTCCACTTCCCACCTGGTTGATTGTGTTCGCTCAAAGCGTTTCATTAAATATGCTCATTTGGGCGTTTTTGTCTGAACTAATTAGTTACTTTAATTTTAGTTTTAAGTTTTAGTTTCAGTAATGTCCATCCCCTGGTCAGCTTACCTCAAATAAATAAAATAGTATAAGTTCAACTCCCCCAAAAGCTCCACCACTTGCCGAAGGTGTCTTCATGGGACTCATGATCAGTGGAAAACACCAGAATACAATCCATGTAAGCTACTACTCATACCCCCAGAAGGTCCCCCAAAGCAACAACAATACAGCGTTGAAAGATAGCAGAGGCATTTTTAAGCCCAAATGGAATAACACAAAATTGGAAAATTCTTTTTCTGGTACAGAATTGGTTAGCCACTCCTGGCCCTTCTTAATCCAGATTTGATTGAACACGTTTAAACATTCCAATTTGAAGAAGACTTTTACCATCTCTACATAATGAGCAATCTGTGAGTTCTGTGGGATGGGATGCAAGTCTGGTACTGTGACGTTGTTGAGATTCATAATCTATGCATGGGTGCAAAGTACCATTGGCCTTCTTCACAAAGAGAAGTGGGGAGCATACTGGGGAGGTACGCTGAAATATTGCGCCTTTAGCTAACTGCTCCTTAACCCACACATCTAAGGCCGCTTTCTCCCTTACAGTCAAAGGGTAAATAGGGGAAGTTAAACGCACCAGATTAATGGTGAACTTTCACTCACAATCAAAATCTGAATGAGCTGGTAGTAAGTTGGCTGAAGCTGAATCAAACGAAGATTCTAGCCCTCCAAACAGGAAGGTAAGGGTACCTCCAGAGGGGGCTTTAGCAACGGGGAAAGACTGAGAGTGTGGCTATTGGTCCAGTGGGGCAGATCGCCTTGAGAATTACCCCCATACAAGAGGACAAATAATATATGACCATTCTCCAAAGTTAAGGACAAGGTGTTTTTTTCAAGTTGGTTCCGATGTCAAACTTTCTCCACCACTTTACCCCCAAAATATTGGGGTATAGAATGTTTTTGATTTCTTGGAAACAGTTCACCAAATGATACTTTCCAACTTGATAATCCACTAACCCTAGAACCTTCAGCGTGGGAATACCTTGGTAAGCCCCTCCACTAACCATACCACCAGGCAAGTAACTAAACTCAAGATAGTCGGCTGGGTATTAGTCTATAAAATTGTCAGAGGCTCCAGTATCCACCAAAGTCGTTGTGCTGGATTTCTTTAAAGGGGATGAAAGGGTAGCGGGCAACAAAAAATATTAGAATGGTCTTTATTCAAAGCAGACATGCCAATTCTTCACAAGAAAATCCTTCATCAGGCATAAGCATGCCTCCAGGATAGGTTTTTGCATCATAGAACAGAGAGGGATAATTGGCCACTCTTACTACTGAGGCCATATATCCTACCATATTTTCAGCAATTGCATAGACATTTTTATATTGTAAGAGTAACTTCTTTTCCACCGCCTGCGTTCTGCGGATCATGGTAGGAGTCAAGTGCGGGTCCTCTGGGGTGATCTGTTATACTGAAATGGGTTCCAAACTAGAGCCACAAGAGATGATACTTTGCTAATTTTCATATAAGAAATTGGCTTTATAAAACGCGCTTTGGAAAGTGAATGACACCATACCCATTTTGGTGGCGGGTTGTACATCATTATCCAAGGACATCACCACCAGGTCCTGCGTTGATGATCCCACCTGCACTGTCCAAACGCGGTGCCAGGAAAAAATCATTTTATTTATATTGGTTTCGCTAATTTTGGTGGAAAGTTGGGGAATCATGACTCCCAGATTGCAAAGCGTCCATATCCACCAGGTATGAGCAAGAAGGGTGAACACTTCCCAGTTGGAGGTAGTGAGAATAATGCCAAGTCTCACCGACCATCATATGAATGAGAAAATGGTGGTAAGCCCTATTGAGGCTGTGACAAATGGAAGGCGCACCCAATTCACACTCACAAAAGCCCTATGCGGATAGCTCTAGTGAATGCAAAAATTATTGGTTGGTTGACTAATATAAAGAGTGTGCCTGTAACTCTCCCGTTCCCAGGAGGTGGTGCAAGGTGCACAGCCATACCGTCAGGGAACTATTCATTAACAAGATGGTAAATAGGGCACTTCAGAGGATGCCAGAGCAAAAGGGACCCAGGGCAAGGGTGTACAGCGCGGTATATTAGAAGCCTGCATATAAATAACAAAACTTGATTGGATCTCAACGGGGAGTCCACAACCAAGTGAAAATTGGTGCATGAGTTCTTGGGTGCTTTGGTCTGGAGGGGACAAGGCCCATTGGTGCGCCAGATAGGGTAAATAATTTAGTGAAAAGTCCCTGACCAACACTGTTAAAGACCTCCTTGAGGAGGTCCGCACACAGGTTTTACCAAGGAACCTTATTCAAAAAACGTAAACTACTGGGGGATTATTAGTAGGAAGTCGACCAATGAGGAAAGCTGGTCTCATAGAAACATACTTAAATAAAGGGGGCAAATCAACAATTGGGGGAAATGATGCTTTCTTAAGTGACCCAATAGGCACACCCAACCATTGGCCAGGGTTTTGTAGCTTAATACTGGCCAAACTCAAGTGATTGATTGAAGGCAAAGCCAGCCCAATTTAGAAAATTCAAATTTTAAATGGTTTTAAAACCCCGTTTTCTTAGCAACTGAAGCAAACCATCATTATTGATCAATCTGGTGCGTTTTAACGCCCTTGCTGTAACGCAGGTCTGAGCATCAGTACATCCCTAGGACCACCATGGCATACCTCACCTGAACCCAGCGTTGGTCCAGGGTATGTTTAAGGTCAGAAAGGCCTGCCAACTTAACCTTTTTGGCTTCCTGAAGAACGATTGATCCTTACAGTTGGTCCCCTCAATCATGACATTGAGCCATGACAGTAATGATCTCAGTGTTTTTAAGTTATAGCATATGACCCATCCCAGATAAGAATATAATTTTCCTCCTTGGGTAATACAATTGTGATAACAGGACTAAGTCCAAAATCTCAAATGTGGAAAAGGGTTGGCGTTATGCATTTGCTGCTTGACCTTCCCTTGTAATAATTTTGACTAAATTTGTTTTTGCCTCTAATTGTTGCAGTATGATTTTTTAGGCTATTCTTCTTATCCATTTCTTAATCTCTTCAATATTTTACCTGGTAACTCCTCAAGATAATATATATAGAATTACAGGTTTTTTTACATATAATGCATTGAAGGGTGAAATTTTATTGATCTGATAGAAATTTATTCTGTAAGTCATCAACACTTGGAAGATATTGGTCCTAGCTTAATGGATCTATAGTGGCCATAATTTTACTATTTAAGCTAGCTTTGACTTGCTTTTTCTACGTTACTATTAGTTGATGGGTTAAAGGGTGCTAAAATAATAGTTGGGTTTCCATGCTTTTTGATGGAATTCAGGGGATTGGATGCTCGCTAGTGCTTTGCACCCTGGATTTCAACAATGTTTGCAATAGAAGATCTACTCTCTACTTCTGGAATAAATGATTTCAGGGGACTTTTTATACTACTTAAGTTGAAATTAATAAAACTGTAACTTCAATAAAGGTAGTTTTTATAAGTAGTCTATTAATTTGCAGCAAGGGGATCAAGAAGCAAACTCTATTAATATCTTGTTGCTTAGATTTAAATAACTTAGACCAAAGCAAAATAGGAGTAAAATTCATTATTAACTTTGAGCCTATTTAAAAAAATGTGTTCAACCTATTGGAGCTCTCAAAACTCGCCTTTCTTTAATGGAATGGCTGATGGAGGATCAAGAATAGGTAGGACAAGTCCGTGAGGCAAAAATCTGATATATTAGAGCCAATCACCATGAGAAAAAATATTTGCACCTTGTGGGACTCCCTCCAAACCTATAAAAGGGGGTGGTCTCCGCTTAGGTGTTTGAAGTAAATTAGAATTGGGCCAGGTAGGAACCTCAGATGGACTGCCCTGATTTTGCTGCATAGTCGGTGCAGTCTGACTAACCAAACTCAAGCTAATTGGCTGAAAACATTTACAAAGCTATTACCCCATTTTGAGGGGTTCCACCAAGAATCAGCCAGGATCTTTTGGCCGATGTTATCATTATTTTCAATTAAAACTCTCTTCTCACAATATTGGACCTATAATTGTCCTACATTACCCCCTATAAGAGTGTTATGGGGAGAATATGGGTGCAAGAACCAGCCATGAACTCAGTTGACAGTAATTCCAGAAGCAAGGGACTTAATGAAGTACTAATCCCCTTGCTTATAAATGACTACAAATGGGCCTTCCCAAATAGACCCAAGCTTCCCACTTCTGGGAGAGATATGATTGTGTGTTTTATAGCACCAAGTCTTACACTTGAAAGGAAGGAAGAGGCTTCCTATGCTCATTTGCAGCCACAACTTCTTTGGTGACTGTTTTAGCTAGGTTAGTCATGGCATCAGACTGCAGCTGGATGATGTGTTGTGATATTCTTTTCAGGGCTTTTTCAGGATCATCTGTCCTACCAGAGAAGACGTCTTTTGCTACCAGGGCTGATACTTCTGGTTTCCGACCATACAATATATGGAAAGGAGACATTTTAAGGATTCGATGGTAGCTGATATGGTAGGCCATGAAGGCACTAGGTAATAATTGATTTTAGTGTAGGGGATCTGAGCTGGCATCTTTCATAATATGGAAACTAGGGTTCCATTCGCCCTTTCCACAGTACCATTCATGGAAGGGTTGTAGTGAGCTGAGAAAAGTTGCTGCATCTCCATGGAAGTAGACAAAAGTTTCACCACCCGTGGAGTAAAATCCTTCCCATTGTCACAAAGTAGGACCTGAGGACAACCATGCCAGGTGAAAATATGTTGATGGAGAAAGGTGGCAGTAGCTTTTGCGATCTGGGAAATAAAACCACTTCAACCACTTGGTGAAGTGATCAATGCCTACCAGGATGTAACAACTTCCACTGGTAGTCTGAGGTAGCGGAACTACCACGTCCAAACTTATTGCACGAAATGGTTGTTAAGGCGTGATGGGTTGGTATTGATACTAGGGTTTGTAGCTGGATTGCTTCTTAAAGATTAGACAGAAATCCAGAACTTCGATGATAGACTCCATGATTACCTCCCAGTAGTACCTATCCTTAACCCACTCATAAGTTTTGCACACTCCATTGTGCCCAAAATAGAATGGACCTCCATGATCACAGAAAATTGCTCGGAAGGTCTGAGATAAGACAACCAATTCACCCCTACTTTATTATATAACTTCCCACTAACCACCATGGTGTTGCGGGAGTGTCAGGCTAACATATTCCGGATGGGTTCATTCTCATCTTTTTAGGCGTCAGGGGTCATAAGGAGGTCATGCAGCCTCTCAGCTTCACTACTATACAGGCGAAGGATAGGCGGCCAAGTCAAAGCATCAACGTTAATATGGCGGGTTCCAGCTTGGTGCTCAATCTTCATATCGTAGAGTTGAATCTCAAGGCCCATCAAGCCAACCGCCCAGTGGGATACTTCATATTTTGTAACCACTTCAGGGAGGCGTGGTCAGTTACCACAGTGAAAAAAGTTCCATATAAGAAAGGGCGGTAATATTTTACAGCTTTTAGGACTGCAAGGCACTACTTTTTGATAACACTGTAATTACGTTCAGCCTTAGATAAAGTCTTGCTGAAATAGGAGCCAGGGCGATTCACGCCATTATCATCCAATTGCGCCAGAATGGCTCCAACGGCATAGTCAGAGGCATCGGTAAACAGAAGGAAAGGTTTTCCATAATCAGGGTGGCTCAGGATAGGGCGCTATTGCAACAACTTCTTTAGTGTCTCAAAGGCGGCCTTTTGTTCAGCTCCCCAATGAAAAGGGACGTCCTATCCAATAGCTTTACAAGAGGCTCAAACTGCTGGGCGAACTTGTGGATAAAATGGTGGCAATAACCCATCATACCCAAGAATACCTGGATATCACGCAGGGTTTTGGGAGCAGGAATTTTAGACATAGCCTCAACTTTGTCTTGGAGGGGTTGAATCCCATCCTGTGAGATGGCGTGTCCAAGGAAATCTAACTTTTTTGGAAAAAAGTGCACTTGGAGGGCTTTAATTTAGTGTTGGACTGATGCAAGCGTTGAAAGACTTCTTCCAGGTGAGCAAGATGGTCATTAAAAGTCTTAGAAAACATAGTGATGTCACCAAGATAGACGATGACACAATTTAACTTGAGGTCCTGCAAGAATAGATCCATGGTTTGATGGAAAGTTTCAGGAGCGTTGCACAAAACCTGAGGTAGTTAAGTGTGCTGGAATAGGGCTTCTCTGCAAATAAGAGCGCATTTCTCCTGATCTTGAGGAGAGAGGTCCATCTGCCAATAGCCGCTGGCTAAGTCTATAGCTGATAAGAACTTAGATCCAGAGAGCCGTGCTAGGGCGTCATCAATGCGAGGGATAGGAGAGCTATCCTTATTTGTGAGGTTGTTTAGCCTGCGGTAGTCCATCATAACCTATTGACCGCCATTTTCTTTTTTATAAGGAGGAGAGGGGAAGACCAGGGGCTTTGCGAAGGTACCAGTAGCCCAGCGTCTAGTAGCTATTTGAGCTCCATCCTTATCTGTTGCTCCTCAACTTTTGATTCACAATAAGGTTTGGATTGGATGAGACAAGCATCTCCAACATCAATAGTATGACTCCAACCTTTCATATGACCATAGTTGGTATCAGCTTTAGAGAATATGTCGCTGTAGGCATCTAGCAAGTATTGACTTTTTACAGTTCTTCAGAGGATAATTCATCAGAGATATGAACGTCAGTCAATGTACATAATTATTTGTCAGCAGGTAGGCCCATATCTGACATTGAACTCATGCAGTGGACCTGGTTAGTCTCCTTGACTGGATCAGCAGACCTTTCCTAATATCCTATTGTTTCTTTACAACCAAGTTCTTACTGGTAAGATTCCCCAATAAAATATTGATAGGTCACTGGTAGGCTGGGTCTAGGATGCCTGGCAATACTTAAGGCTCTACGAACTTATTCCATCAATGCTAGTTAATTGTAGTAGGAAGTTGTGGGTATTTTTACAGGGTAATATTGGTATCAATCAACCTTTGTTTACTTGCTTTAAACAACACCTCTTTGGCTGCATAAAACGGAATTTCCTTGAGTGCGTCCACTGATTCAGGCAGCATCTTGATATTCCTCCCCATCATCATGTAGCATAGGGATAAGGCGGAGAAAGGAAACTCAACCATTCAAGAATATTACTTTTTACTAATCTCATTGTTGTCCAGATAAGAAAAACCTCGTAGTTAAGCAGGGAGAGATAGCCCTGCTTCAGATTGATAATCCCGTCATACTTGAGTATAAGTTGGGTACCAATGAGCATGTCATAGGTATCGTTGGCTAAAGCCACCATAGGGGCCAAGAGGAGGAGTTACCCAAATCAGATGGATAAAGATGAGTAGGCCTCAATAGCGTGAGTGTTGGTTGGATCAGTAGTACCAAACTATTGAGTATAGTCGAGGTCAGGTACCAGCTTAATTTGTCCATAAGATTTGATAATACAATGTTCACAGGGGATCTGGTGTCAAGGATAGCAATGACTCAGACTCCGTTGACAACAACCTCCACTTTGGTTAAGATTCCCCCAAGGTAGTGGGAAGAGCGAGGGCCTCCTTCAGCTGGAGAGTATAAGCAAGTCTTTTAGCAGTCTCAGAGTATTTATCTCAGATAGACTGCAGTGTATGCACACTCTGAAAGGATTGGATCATCGTGGCAATAAGCTGGTCAGCGTCACTAGCAGTAACAATAATGTCCAGGCTTCTCAGCACCTGATAAAGGTATGTTTTGCGGGGTATCCTAGCCATATCCACTCTTTCCAGGTTCAACCTGTCAGGTACCTCCACTTCACCTGGGGCTCCTAAAACATAATAACCAGCATCTTCACAACCCCCTTCAAAAACATTATCAGAGGGGTTTTTGATGAACATCAGAGAGTCCATAGGACTGGGGGTAGGCTCAGGGCAATCCTCGTTGCAGGAGAGGCCCTGAGGCTGCTCCTCAACTCTACTCATTTTTGGAGGAGGCTCTGTATTTTTCACGTCTCTATTTTCTACCTTGAAAGTAGCAGGTTTGGACTGCCTCATGGATACAGGTTTCAGACTATAGTTGGCTGGAGGAGAGGTCAAGGGAGATAACGTCTGGGAGTTGGATGCTTTAACTATACCAGCTTTGGGTCAATCAGCGGCTGTGTGTATTGGGGAAGCAGGCAGTTTAGCTTTTGTGACCTGGCCATATAACCCATTATTGGCGGGGAAAAAATGCCACTTAAGAGAGGGGTTTTTCTTAGGAGCAGGCTTTGAGGACACTTGTAGAGGCTCATTGGTAGACAAAATATGATTTTGGTTGCAAGGTGAGGGCAGGGAGCGCTGACCCATTGATGATGATGCACTCTGACTTACTAGCTTGAGAACCTCAGGTTGGCTTGGCGGAGGAAGATCAGGTTTGAGCTGCACCTCAGGTGCTGGGCTCATAGTAGTAACCAGAATAGGGGTCCCGTAGAGATCATCATAGCCTCCTTCAGAGGGGCTACATTTGATTAATCCTCAATTTTTTAGAACCTGGGGTTTGACCCAACACCTGAAGTAGCTTCAGCGATATAATTATCTGAAAACTCCAGCAGAGCCTCCTTGATATCACAGATAGTACGGAGGTGGCGTTTTACAGAAATTATATGCCGCTTTATAGAAGAGTGAGAAGTTAAGCCAGTCAGAATGGCCGCCAGAGCATCATCAAAAGGTAAAATTTTAGCAAGAAAGAGAGGTTGGTCTGCATTGTAAAAAAATCAACAAAGGTGGCAACTGATTCCCCTTCAAGTAGACGTAGGCACATAAACGCCTGTTTTTTCTCCTACGCAAGCTCTGCGTGAAACCAAATTCCTCAATGAGCGCTTTCTTTATTCTGCTAAGTTTTAAGGGTGTCCTATAAGATACCATCACCTCTTTGGCGGAGCGGCTGAGGCAGGGGGGATATGCTTTACTTTTTGGAGATTGGTTGGTGACTTCCATAACAGCCTCATACACGAAGAGGAATAAGGAAATGCTACCCTCACCTGGGGTAAATTTGTCCCTAAAAAGGGGTTTGGTGATAAGCAGAGAAGCCTCATGAGAGGATTGCCAAACGCGCTGTTCAAGTGTTAAGATGGGACAGTGCGAAGGCTAGTTGCCGTTCAAAAGCAACTATCCTGGTTTCATTTTTTATGTGGAGAGGAGGAGGGTTACTCACTTGAACGCCCTCCATTTTAGTTGTATGCTTGTGGTGTACAGGTCCCCCTGTAGTGAGCACCACTTGTTGGAATTCAGGGGATTTGGATGCTCACTGGTGCTTTACACCCTGGATTTCAATTTTGTTTGCAGAAGATTTACTCTCTACTGCTGGAGTAAATGATTTCAGGGGACTTTTTATACTACTGATGTTGATATTAATAAAAGTGTAATTTAAATAAAGGGTTGTTTTTATAAGTGGTTTATTAATTTGCAGTGAGGGGATCAAGAAGCAAACATTATTAAGATCTCGTTGCTCAGATTTAAATGACTTAGGCCTAAAGAAAAATAGGCGTAAAATTCATTATTAACTTTGAGCCAATTTAGGAAATATGTGTTCAACCTATCAGAGCTTTCAAAAACTCACATTGCTTTAATGAAATGTCTGATGGAGGGTTGAGAAAAGGTAGTACAAGTACGTGAGGCAAAGATCTGATATATTGGAGCCAATCACCATGAGAAAAATAATTTTCACCTTGTGGGACTCCCTCCAAACCTATAAAAGGGGTGGTCTCCGCTTAGGTGTTTGAAGTAAATTTGAAGTGGGCCAGTTAGGAACCTCATATGGACTGCCCTGATTTCTCCGCATAGTTGGTGCAATACAACTACCCAAACTCATGCTAATTGGCTTAGAAACATTTACAAAAGTATTATTCCGATTTGAGGGGTTCCTCTGAGAATCAGCCTGGGTCCTTTGGCCAATATTATCATTATTTTCATCCAATACACTCTTCTCACAATAATGGACATGTAATTATCCAACACTTTTAGCTAGGATTCTCACAACTCCTGAAGTAAAGTTTCTTCCATCGTCACATGGCAGAAAATGTGGGCAGCCATTACTAGTAAATATATTTTGGTACAAGAAAAATTTAGCAGTAGCAATGGTGGTCTGTGCGGGAGTGGCGATTGCTTTGACCCAATTTGTGAAATGATTAATCCTAATAAAATGTATCAAAACTTCCTGTGGATTCAAGTAGGGAACCTGGTGCAAATTTTGCAATTTGCTACATTAGGCTCTGCCTTTGTGCCAGGCAAACAGTATAAGGACTGCTGGCCCTTGCTGTTTCATCTTCACAGAAGTACTAACCCCCTACAAGTCCACGTCAAACCCTCCAACTTAGTAGACCAACAACTTCGCTTAAATCCATTGTCCCCTTTTGGGAGTGCACCAGTGCACCAGTGGTCCTCAGCCCCCTTTCCTGGGCGGCCTGACCCCTTTCTTATTCTCCCTTATGACCAAATCTCCACCCCTATTGGGAGTGCACTGTCATGTTTCTCCCCCATCCCCTTGGGGCCATGGCTCCCTAGCCACACCACCCTCATGGCTGATGGCCATCAGCCCATCGTTGTTGGTAGCTGGTGGCCAGGTTTCCGTTGAGGGTTTCTTGTAGAGCTGAGGTATGGGAGTTGGCAGCTTCAGCCACTCCAGTCGCATCACCCCACACCTGTCTTGGTGATCTCCTGTTCTATCTTCTACCACCAATCCGCTTACACCTTTTAATACTAGAAATATGGGAGAAAGAGAGATTCTCATTATAAGGGAGCTACAACTATTTATACTAGGCTACTCCATCAATCAAAACCTTTTAACATCCCTTACTGAAACCTCAACCAATCTTTTTCCTTCCACTAAGCCTCGTTATCTCATAATACGCCCTTCTCAAACACCAAATACTAATTCAACTAATCCTTAGAATCAGTTGCTAGTCAGTCATATATAAACTATTATTATAAAACATTTATCAAATATACTTGGCATAAGTTGCTGGTAATCATAATCAGAGGTGGCAGAATTACTCTTGCTCAATCTCATAACGGAAACCTCAGCATTCTGCCAATGGAACAGTTATCCTTGGCATAGGTCGCCAGTGAATCCCTAAATGGATAATGACTGGATCCTTGGCATTAGTTATTAATAATCCTGATAATCTAACATCAAATTAGCTTTCCTCCAATAAAAGTTCATCAATTAAACTTTTGATTTATCCTTGGCATAATTTACTTAAATACTCCTAATTACAATATTATTATTTAATTTGTTATCATAAGCTTTTAGTTGCCAGTAATCAAAGTACTAATCTCTGTTAGGGATTGTACCTGACAAATCCAGACCTGGCAAAATTATAAAAATAGCTCAATTCAACTTAATGAGGAGCACAAATCAGTCATTTATTATTAATATCATCAAAATGCGGTGATTAATTGTTCCACCGAGATCAATTAATATCACCCTAAATATCAATGATTAAGTGAGTAACCCATCTGGTTAATTTTATGACAGGACCTATAATGGCTAATCTGATGATATGAAATGACTGCTGAGAGGTCATGGACTGTACTTGTTTCAGATTTCCAGCTGATGAGATGCAATCTGGTGGAAGTTTGCATAAGAGTTAATACCCACTGATGCAACGAAAGGCAATTTGATGATTGCCATTCCTCAAACAAAAATAAGTTACAAAATATAAGCACTGAGCTTCAATAAACACAACCTTTATTTATATGGCAGAGTCACACTAATGGTAATAACAGGGGTTTAAACAAGATATGGGTTTCACTGCAGAGTTGCACTATGGTCAACTGTCCAAAGAACTCCCTTCCTTACTATATGTCTCCACTTTTGTCTTTGTTGCTGTGGCTGCTGGTATTAATTAAAATTAAGCTAGTATTCTCAATAACTGATTTTCTTAGTGTAATTCTGGCAGAATTGTAATCATGTGTCCAAATTTTTCATTGAAAATACTCAGCATTTATTTTTATTTAACCAAGGCAAGCTGACCAGGGGACAGGCATTACTGAAAGAAAGAAATGAAAGAAAGAAATGACATGAAACCTGAACAGGGTCAACTCCATTGAAGAAAGTTTTTCCACCTCCAGATCGGGACTCAAATTTTTCTGGTTACGTCATGGGTAAGGTTTTCGTGTTATTAGACCTACTAACCGCCAATAGCTTCCTTTTGCTGGCACCCCAATCGATGTGCAAAGGTGGGAATCAACCTGCAACCTTCAGGTTGTTAGTCGTACGCCCTTACTGACTCTCCTTCCACCCCCTAATACTCAGCATTTAATCTTTCCTAAATTATCCTAAGCTTCAGTTGCAAGTAGTCAAAATACATTAATTACTGTCAGGGTTTGTCCCTGATACTTACAAATCTGGCGTATTCTTAATAATTATAATAATATTGTTAAACCTAGGTAATTAATTGATCTTCTGTTACCATTAATTAACCCCTAATCTCAGCACTATGGGAGGAAACCATCTGGTTAGTCTTACAACATTTCTACCCTTAACCAGATGGTATTCCTCTAGTGCAACTCCTAAATATTGTTCTTCATTAAACAGTCTATGGATGCCTCTTCTACTCCCAGGAGTGAACATTCTCAGTTTAGCACTGATACATTATTCACTGTCCACTATTCAACCACATTATTGGTTATATATATATTTCTAGATTTTTTATCTATTTTTATCTTTCCTTTTTTGCTTCTCTCTATTGGTTATATGACCAAATGAACTTAGCTTTCTTTCAGTCGATACTTTGACCTACCAGGTCCTTGATCTTATAGGCATCAGTACTCATCTATCTATTATCTCAAAGGGACCAATCCATATGCTAACTTATTCTGCAATCCAAATACATGCTGATTGTGGAACAAGACACACTCCCCTACCTTAAACTGAAGAAGTTTACAATGCCATTGGCGATCAGAATCATGATCTATTTTTTATCTAGACTTACTAAAGTACACTTATACTGAAGTTTAATTTATGTGGAAACCAGATTAATCAGATAGCGTCATGCATAAATTAATTGATGACCTCGAAACAAGAGTAGAGTAACGGAGGTAGGGATAGCTGCCTCCCATAGAGCAACTGGAAGGAAATCTTCCCTGTAACTGAGTGATAACTGATATTATAAGCAAAAATTTTGGTAGGGAGGAGGGTTCTCCAGTCCAACGGTTGGTTCCTCACAAGCCTTTGAAGTATATTCACTAGAGTTTTGTTAACCCATTTGATGGTTCCATTGGACTCATGATATTATGGGGTTTTTAGTGCCCCATGGATCTCCATTAATTAATTCAGCTTAGGAAGACATGCAAAGTAAAGTAGTTCTATTATCTGTGTGTATGAACTGCGGGCAGCCATGTCGCCAAATAACACACTCCAATATGAATTTGCAGCGGTTACCTCTCAAGTCTCTTATTGCTCATGACTCTAACCAATTCATCAAATGATCATTTTTTACTATGATGTACTTGGAGCAATTCCCACCTGTTGGCAAGGGTCCCACAATGTTGATGAATACCATATGCCATGCAAACCGTGGTTTTACCAGATGATGGGAGGTCTTCAGATGTAAGGGCTTATACACCTGACATTGATGACAGCATAAAATAGTTTCAAGTATGTTATAGTGCATGCTTTCCCAGTAATCTTTTAATCTCAAGAACTCTAACATGTTATGTAGACCTCCATGTCCTACCACCTTGTGTGCATTCATGATGATGTCCAGTTATGCAGAGGGATTTGGGAAGCTTAATGTATCAATGTACATCTTCTTGTATAGCTCTTCATTTCTAAAGAAGGTATCAGCCCTCATCTCATCTAGTGTCCAAATGTCTTGAGGTGATTTTTCAGCATACTTGCTTTTGATCATTTTTTCAAAAAACAGATCAGCAAGGCCCACCATAATGGTGACTGTTGGTAGTCGCAATAAACAGTCAGCGTTCTGGTGCTTCACACCTGGCAGGTAAATTATATCAAACTCATACACTTGGAGCACAGAGCTACTGGGCGAGGCGTTCCTCCAGCTCTTGAAGATTCTGTAACCGATGCATGGAGGCGTATGTCAGTCAAAACTTTGAACTTCACTTCATGGGGATATACTTGAAATTGTTTTTAGGCGTAAATTACAGCTAAGAACTCCCTCTCAGTCATTGAGTAGTTCCATTCGTGGCACTTTTAAACTTCAGTAGCAGTAAGCGATGGGGTGCTCCACGCCATCATCGCCCAGTTGTGATAGAACCTCTTTTACAGCGGAAAGGAAAGTGTCAGTCTAAACAATGAGCTTCTTCTTAAAATTCAGATATTGCAGCACCATGGTATTGATCAACGTCGTCTGAAGTGTGTCAAAGGCACTCTGACATTGTTCTGACCACTCAAACGTGGCGTCCTTCTTTAGAAATTCAAAGAGTGGGACCCCAATAAAGCTAAAATTAGGGATAAAGCATTAGTTTAACCAACCATACCAAAAAACCTGGATATCTCGATTATTAATTGGTCGGGACATCTTACTGATGGCTTCTATATTAGCTGGCTGAGGCCTAAGACCCTTGTAGTCTATACAAAACCAAGGTATTACAGTTTTTCATTGAAGAAATGACATTTGTGGGGCTTAATTTTTATGTTGGCCACCACAAGCTGGAGGAGCACCTCCTTTAAATACTTTAAATTCTCTGAAAAATTTCTGAAAGAATATGTTAATGTTGTCAAGGTAAATGAGAATGCACAATAGTTTGAGGTCCCCAAGGATGGTGTCCATGGCCCTCTGAATTTGTATGAAGCGTTACATAGCCACTGCATTATTTAAGTGAGCTGTAATAAACTTTGGAAGTGAGTATCTCACACGTCTCTTGTTTGACTTCCAATAGCACAATATTTTCAGTAACCTGATATCTTGTCCATGGCGAAAGGATAGTGAGCGCCGCCCAAGTGGTCCAAAGTGTCATAAATTCTGGGTTGTGGATACAAGTCCTTTTAGATGATAAAGTTTATTTCTTGTAGTCAATTACTATATAGTTGGTTCCATACTTCTTTTAACGATCACAACGGGTATACCCAAGGACTCTGGATGGCTCTAGAATTCCTTTCTCCAACAGCTTCCTTATTTCGTCAGAAACTACCTCCTCCTTGGCTCATGAATGGTGGATTGACTTATAAAGGGTGGGGACGTAGTCCCTTGTATCCATGCTGATGGACAATGCCATGAGTGCATCCTAAGTCATGGTCATTGGAGGCGAAGCCTCCCAATAATTTTTGAATAGCGCCTTATTAATCCTTCTGCTTCTATGATAATCTCATTAAAGTTTCTCTGGGAAACACAGCCATTATTCCAGCCAGAGTTCCAGTGGGAAGGCCAAACTCTTCCAGTGACCCTAATTTGTGGAAATGATGGACCTAATCAACATGGGTCAAGTGAAGATATACCACAACCTTGTGCCTCTGGACCATTAGAGGGTCTTTCTGCAGGTAGGCCAGAATCACTTTGATCTTTCCATGCCCGGATAGTAGGATTCCCTGAGCCACATGGGGTTGAAGGTGTGATTGTTGATAAGAGCTGAAGACCTCACTGTATAACCCCTCTGGTATATCTATTTCAAGCTCTGTCCCCACTATAGATTGATGACCAGAAGGAATCATTATGGCGCTCACAGATCGTAGTGGTAGCCCCCTAAACTCATATACTGTCTAGGGAGGACCTTAGTCCTCCATTTCAGTCGCAAATAGCAGATGGAAATTATGCTGTCACATACTTAATATTAACTTGCTCTGTTTGGGAGAAATCCTTTGGTACACCACTTGAAGTAAAGTAAACTGGGATTTGTTGCTCAAGAATATTACATGTTTCCTATGCCATGTCAAACACTGCGCCAAAGCAGCGCATGAACGATGCTCCAATCCTTATGTCATTGTTATGGTTTGGCAACACAATCTCTGGGGCGGAGATGGTGATTGACCTAAACCAAAGAGGCAGCTAACTATATGCTCCTTCCAAGATGGTGCATTCCGCCCCTGCTATCCCAAATACCACCTGGTTCTCTACATCAAGTTTCAGTAGTAGCTTGGCCACCAACTTCGCGGACACTACATTAACAGGTGCACCATTGTCTATGATCGCGCGAGTTTTTGGCTTTCCACAAAAATATTACAATAAAAACACTCAGAAATAAGAACCTCGATTTTTTAATATGTGTACACCCAAAGGTTCTTTTTTGTCAAGGAAGCACTGATGCCAGCCCTGATCTGAGTTATTCTTTGGCAATCATTTCTACAGGATAGTGACATTTATCCTTCCTGTGATGCCACATCTAAAGAGGGCCAGGGCTCATCTGACGAGTTTTCTCCAATATCTGGAAGGAATAAGGCTTTTAGATTTTCTGGCGGGTTTTCTCCACTGCTGCCTCCTTAGCTTGGGAGCAGGTCAGCACATGTGTGTTATCAGTGGTTTGTTGATATAGAAGTACATCGGTGTAGTTGTGAGGTCTGACTTAGATCAGCTCGTTGGGTTCAGGCGGAACAATTGAAGTCAGGGAAGTGGAAGTAGAGGGTCCCATCTCTACCCTGATTGATCTTTTGCTTAATTGTACTGATTCAGCTGCACATCATGGATGTGCCACCTGACGGGGCAGCTTACTGCAAAGTGTTCTTGTTGTCTGCATTTATAACATTTCATTTTATAGACAAACCATCTTCAAGTGTTATTAAAAGGTCCAGTCCGATTGTTGGGTAAAGGATTATAGAATGGCCAAGGTTAGGGCAAAAGATTGTAGGACGGCCATTGATTGGCCAAAGGATTATAGGTCGTGGTAGACCGCTCAAAGAAGGAGGGACAGCGGCCTTCATTGGAGGCTTTCGCTCTAAGTTGGGTGGTCTGAACATCACTGACAGTCATTGCAGGTAGTTGCGATTGAGTAAGGGATATCCCATTGCAAAACAGGGGCATAACTTTGAAAAGCTCACAGTTGGGTTTTACTGCCAAAGTTATTGCATTCCTAATATCAGCATCAGATAATGATCACACCCCTACAAAGGCGTGTGCTTCCAAAGTGAATCAATTGGATAACTCCATCAAGGTTTTGTTCCGCTAAAATCCAATTGTCAAAAATTGGCTTCTCATTGGGCAATTTCTCAAACCTTCAAACAGGTGTACCACCATGTACTTGTCTTACTGGTAAGCAACTGAGCTGTTCTTTAGGTAGCCAGGGACCTTATCAGCACTCTTAACATCTAAAGTAAATATCAGTATCTTTTGCCTTATGGCATTCTTAAGCTACTTTGATAGCAATACAAAGCACATAAAATCTGTGCATATTGAAGCCTCAATTGAATGGGGAAAGCTTATCAACACGAATGCTCTTGTCTTGCTCCAGGCTGCATGCTCTAAGAGTGAACTGAGTTGTATCTTGTCTGGCAGATGGGGCACCCATATGTGGAGTATATATGAGTTGTGGGGTAGGACTTTACTCCACTGCAGTCTTCCGGGGGTAGTTGGTTCCTCAGTCAGAATTACAGTGACTACTGGAGGGAAATCACTAGGAGAACTGTAATATTTTTCTCCAGAATTGACGCTGTCCCAACCCAGCTCCTCTAAAAATCTCTGTTAGTGAAAAGTTCTTCAACGATAATCACTGTATTGGCCAAATAGCACTTTAAAATGTCCTTCTTTGGCATCTCATTTGATTTTGTTGCTTTCACATAGCAAATTTTGACTGTATTTTTTACGTGGATAGTTTCCACTCAAGGCTCTGCAGATGCTCAACTACATCATCAAGGGCTCCCTGTAGTCATGAACTCTGGCATACGCTTTCAAAGATCAGATAGGACACGTTTTAAAGTTAGTTCACTGAAGGAGGTTTGTTCATGAAGCAACTCATCACTGGATTGACGCAGAGAATCCATGTTGACCCTAAGATTGGCATATTCCACCAATTCAATAAATGGAAGGGTTGCAAGCCAGGCCCAGTTTGCACTGTTTAAATTCTTGCAATCTTTTGATCGCTGGTGCTTAGTTTTAGGATCCCAACAATGTAATAGATGCCAGAGTATTATAACTCTCATCAGCTTTTTTCTAAAATTTGGGGTAGAAAGTAGAACACTAATAGATTTAACTTTTAACTTTCAAAATGGATATAGCAAGCGATCCTTCATCAAGATAACATCTCCCAGTACCATCTAGTACTAAAAAAAATAACATCTCCCAGTATATAAGATACTCAGAGGATAAAAATGAGATGAGTGAAAGAATTTGGAATAGGCAGCTGGTGGCTTGAATTAGCTAAATTGAAGATATGACCTAACAAAACTCTCAAAAATCTTTTCACCTCTAGGGCTCAATTTTTGGTGTTTTGTCATCAGCAGGGAGGATTAAACCATGAGGTAACAATATAATATTTTAATTAATGAGACATCTTGATAATAGTTTATACTCTCAGCCAATTACTGGATGTTCTAGTTTTTATTGGTGGGTAAAAAATGTTCACCTTTGGAACCCCCTTCATGTCATTAAAAGGGGGTTGTTTCTCTTAGGAAGTAGCACTATATTTAAGTTAGTTCATGGGCAAACTTTCAAGTTCAGTTAACCTATTCTGCCAGGGGTTCAAAGTAACCTTAGTATCTATAACTAAGATAATTACCAAGGGCTAGGAGTAAAATTATTACTCTGGTCTAAACTATTACGCCAAGAGTTAAGCTGAGAATTTTTTGTATTATTTAAGCTATTCGCCACTAGGACATTCTTTGCAACTAGTTGAGAATCCAATTGTCTGACATTACCCCTTCAAGAAAAGTTGGGGGAGAAGAAAGATGTAAAATAGTCATGTACTTGTTTTTAGTGATTTAGAGGAAAGAGACTTAATAGTATATTCATCGCCCTCTTATAAGTGATGACAAAAGGTCCTTCCCAATTGGACCAAGTTTACCTTTTCTGAGTGTGAGGCAATTGTAGTAGTATAATGCTGTCTGATATTTGGAAAGAGGGTAAAGGTGATCTGATCTCATTATCTGCACAACCATCTTTAATGACAACATTTAGCTAAATTGGTCATGTAATCATATTGTAGCTGATTTATGTGTGTAGATCACCTCCTCATTGCTTTGTCAAGATCTTCAGTCCTAGAAGAAAAACATATTTACCTAAAAGGTTGGGTACCCCAGGTTTATAAAAACCTAAGATGTAAGAAAAACTTTAAAGAATAAGGTGATAACTAATACTAAATTCCATAAGGGCACTAGGCAAGAAATGATCCCAGTGAAGAGGGTCTGAAGTGACCATTTTTGCAAAATAGAAAATAAGATTCCATTCGCTCTTTAGATGGTACTTTTCAAAGAAGGGTTATAGGGGGATGAGAAGAGTTGTGCTATCATTGAGGTAGCTAGGATTTTGACCACTCTGGAGGTGAAATTTTTCTCGTTGTCCTAGAGTAGAACCTAGGGGCAACCATGGCAAGTGAAAATATATTGATGCAGGAAAGTTGCGGCATCTTTGCAGTTTGGGCTGGTAGAGCCACAGCTTCGACTCCTTTCATAAAGTGATCAATTCCTACTAGTATGGCTCGATTACCACCAGTAGTCTGGGGTAGAGGACCTACCACATCTAGACTTATCGTGTATAATTGTTGTTGAGGGGTAGTAGGTTTATTTTGATATTTAGTTTTAAACTAAATTGCTTTTTACAGATTAAGCAGACATCCAGGTCTTCAATAATGGACTCTTTAATTCCCTCCCAATAGTACCAATCTTTAATCCACTCATAGGTTTTCTGAACTCCGCCATGCCCAAGGGTGGAGTGGTCCTCCATGATAGCAGGTAATCGTTCTGAAGGTTGAAGATATGGAAGTCAATTTACACCTATCTTTTTATATAACTTTCCACTTTTCACATTAAAATTTGTAGAAGTGTAATGTTAGCATTTTCTTAACAGGTTCATCATCATCCCAAGAAAAAGGGGCATTAAGAGGTCATGTAATCACTCCGCTTACTATTATATAAGTGAATTACTGGCAACTAAGTCAATCAATCAATATTTATATGCCATGTTCCAGCTCGGCTTTTGAACTTCATATCGTAATGTTGGAGATTCAAGGCCCAATGAGCTAGTCATCTGGTAGTATCCTTCATATTTTGTAAACATTGTCAGGACAAGGGGGAGCAACTCCTAACTGGACCATTAAAGAATCAGGGCCCCAAAGCCCCCAGCGAGTTAGTAGGCCCTAAGCGCCTATGAAAGCTACAGAAGAACTAGGAAGGTAGGAAAAATGATGGGTTTATTTTAATTGAGTTTTGAGGTATTTATAGGTCCTTAGGTCTAAAGGAGGTTGGATTCAGGATAGGAGATAGCGGGAGCTAGGCAATACATGCCTATGGTAAGGGAGATCTCAGCATCAGTTGCTGATAGTTAAATATATAAAAATACCATTGATACAAGGGGGAATTTGGATTATTCTTGGTGTAAGTCGCCAGTGAATCCAGAAATAACCGTATGGTTGGGTTTCAGCATCAGATGGTAATTCTCCATGACCCAATTGATTTATGAGATATTTGACATCCTCAGTTTAACAGTCTCCAGTGTTGATTCAAATCTACTATTAATTTCAATACTAAATATTATTAGGGTCAATCCAATACTTCAAATTAAGATCAACCCAAGTCGATGGGAAGCCTAATTTGGCATTTGCCAATAGGCGAGTCATGACCCCTAGATGAGGCTTAAACCAATAAAAGTAGGATCCTGACAACCATTTAAAGAATGTGTGGTCAGTAACCTCGGTAAAGGTAGTTCCATATGAAAAGGTGGTAATGTTTTACTGCAAGTAGGACAGCAAAGCATCCTTTTCTGTGATGCTATAGTTGCATTCAGCTTTAAAGAGCAGCTTGCTGAAATATGAAATGGGATGATCCACAACGTTTTCATCCAATTGAGCCAGGATGGCTCCAACAGCATAATTAGAGGCATCAGTAAACCAAAAGGAAAGATTTACTGTAGTCTGGGTGACGTAAAATAGGACGTTCTTGTAGCATTTTCTTTAGCATACCAAATGCAGCTGTTGTTTGTCACACCAATGGAAAAGAGTGTTCTTAACCAATATTTAAATGAGAGGCTCACTGATCTGGGCGAACTTTAATAAATTGATGGTAATACCCCATCATACCCAGAATCACTTGGATATCTTTATGTTTTGAAGCGGAGCAATTTTTGATATTGCTTTAATCTTATCCAGTAAGGGCTGAATTCCTTTCTGTGAAATATCATGACCAAGGAAACTGAATTTCTTTTGTATAAAAGTACATTTCGATGGGTTCAACTTAATATTCAACTCACAGAGGAGTTGAAAAACTTCTTTTATAAGAGTATAATGTTCATTAAAAGAAAACCGTAATGTCATTAAGATGACTTTAACACAACTTAGCTTAAGACCTTATAGATATGATTCATTACTTGTTGGAAAAATGTGGGAGCATTGCATAACCCTTAAGGTAGTCAAGTGGGCTGAAATAGGCCTTCACTGCAAATAAGATCACATTTTCCAGTCCTTATGAGTAAAGATTTATTTTTTAGTATCCGCTGGCCTAGTCCATAGTGGAGAAAGATTTGTATCCAGAGTTGTGTAAGCGCATCATCAATGTGAGGGATAGGATGTCTATCTTTTCTGTGAGTTAATTCAATTTTTGGTAGTCCATAACTACCCAATGACCTCCATTTTTTCTTTTTAATAAGCAATAGAGGAGAAGCCTAAGGGATTTTGGAAGGTGCTAAGAATCCAGCGTCTAGTAGTGTTTAAACACTGTCCTCATTTGTTGCTCTTCACCCTTTGATTTATGATAAGGTTTATATTGGATAGGGATGACATCACCAACATCAATTGTATGATTCCAATCCTACATGTGCCCATAATCAGTATCAAATTTAAGAATATATCACTTTAGTATCTGATATTTAACTCCTTAAAGCTCGTCCATGGTTATTTAATCTGAAATATGAATGTTGGGCAAAATACATAAAAATTTGTCAGCAGGTAAGCCCATATTTACCATAGTACCAATGAAGTAAATTTTTTCAACATCCTTAATTGGGATCATCAGGCCTTTTCTATCTCTTGATATTTTTTCACAATAATGTATTTATTAGTCAGATTCCCCAATAGAACATTGATAGGTCGCTGGTAGTCAGGATCTAGTATAGCAGGCATTACTCAAAATTCTAAGGGACTTACTCCATCAATGCTTGCTATGTGTAGTGTTGTAAAGTTGATACGGCTGGATGATATACTACCCATACTTGCGGATTGGAGGGGGAATCGAGCTGAGTCTTGAGATTTATAGAAAAGGTATAAGATTTATAATCGATCAAATGATTACCATTTAGCAAATTGAGGGGAATTATGCTGAGATTTGATATATATGAGAACTTCTAGAAATAGAAAGACAAATAGAAGACTACCAAGCTGAGGATGCATCCAGCTTGGGGAACCAAGATATAAAGAGTCACACGGAGGATTGAAGGGAGGTCTTTTTCCAGTAATTAGGTGGTTGCAGATAAGTCAGCGATTCATATTAAATAATAAAGGTTGAAATAAGGGGCAATAGATCCATATATAGTTTATTGAGTTTTATTAGAAAGTTTTCAATCTTCATATCGTCTGATTTGGTTGCTCAGTGGTTAATACTCTGTGCAAACTGACTTGGCAGAATCAAACCTATACGCTGAGAATCAACAGTGACGCTCACTACAGGGGGCCACTGGTCAACTGTAGTTCTTCAACAATAGGATACAATGACGAGCCCTCATTTTTTCTAACAAAATTTGATTGTATTCTGCTCGCGTTATGCTGAAGAAGCATGGGAGGCACCTACCAACAAACCGGTATTATTTACTTTAACAAAATGGGGGGATGATGAAGATATGTCAATCTGCAATTAGAAAACTTCCCTGAGCTGATGACCAACCAACAAGGAAGCTCCACAAATGTGACTCCTCAGCAGCTGTGGGATATTATGGAGTGGCTGTTGCACAAATATTGACTATACAAAAATGAGGCTGGGGAATACACCCTGAGTTTGTTTAATAACCAACGCGACCAAGAAAATCACTACGCTCTGTACATGTCTTATCTGGATGTGACTACAATGGGGTTGGGCCGCCGCCTTGGTACCCAAGGAGTCAAGGAGTATCTAGTCGCTTATGAGCAACTGTCAATTCGCCAGCTACTGCATGTGCTGGCTCACCACAATATAGAAATTGGTGATGTATTACAGCTTTCTTGAGCATAGAAAAATGATACTCGCCTTCTGCTCAGCCACCTCAATTGGTCATTTTGGAGGTACAAGGGGCACTGGTACAGATGGACCATCGTGATGGGGATGTCCACTGTTGATTGGACATTTTGGTACCACAGTTAAATTTAGAATTACCTCAGGTAATAGGAGAACTGTTGGAGCGGCATGGTTTATCAGTGGAGTAGATTCAGGATGTAACAATGTTAGGGAATAATACCAATTGCTTTATGATGGATCTAGCCAAATGGGCGGAAGCTCTTGAAGCCATGATTGCTCATTTTAAGGAAAAAATGACACTGATGGAATGGCAAGTGGCGGATCAAGTTGGCTCCTTATCAGTTGAATTAACCCAATTTTATATCAAATGAGTAACCAGCGAATGACAGATAACACGCTTATCCTTTGGCCAACTTCTCCAGAATATCTCAAGCTTATCTGTCAGGTTACATAACTAGAAGTTGTTAGCCAGGCTGAGCACTGTCAAGCCTTCCCTCTTCCAATTGATGAGCCAAGAGAGTATGCGGACATGCAAGGGCATCTTGATACCCTTTGACAGACCAATGAGGAATTGGTATGGGAACAAACCTCTCTCATTAACCAAATAAATAACGCTAATCAAGCGGATAACACTAGCTGGCAGCATGCACACGTGCAAAACATAATCCAAGATGTCCTCTCATGACTACAAACCATGGAGCAGAAACTGAACACTGAGTGTGAATTCTGTCAGGAGTTGCAACATCAGTATGAAACACTGCAACAGGAATTCCAGGATGGACGGTGTAGATGCTGTTTTTTTAAAGCGGAGCAGTTGATCAATGAACATTTCACGGAGCATGCCAGAGCTGGGGGAAGTGGTGCAGTTAGTGGCGATTCGGGGGAAGAATGCTATGTATCAGCAAATGAATATCCCTCAGGCGTTATGATGGACCTCCATGAAACACCACTTTTTCTGAGACCTTTTAGACGGATCTAGTCCATCTGGCTGGCCATATGATAATGCACAAAGGGATGGTTTCCATAGTCGCTCCAGAACCAATTTGCCTGCTCCTTGCAGCAGGAACCTGGAGCAAGGCGAAGTTAAATGAAAAATTACCTCCTTTCAGTTGTGATGGGAATCTACACGGTTAATTTAAGAGTTTCAAATTCTCCGTGGAAGGGGCTTCTGATTGACAGAAAGTGAATCTGTTGCTGTCTGCTCTAGATGTGGAAAGCGCTGATCAAGTTAACTGCTATCTTCCAAATAGCTCAGTATCCTATGAAGAAGTTAAAGCAATTGTTCTCTGGCTGTTTGGGGGCGCTACCAAGATGGCCCAATGGAAAGC
This sequence comes from Massospora cicadina, assembly GCA_022478985.1. Lineage (NCBI taxonomy): Eukaryota > Fungi > Entomophthoromycota > Entomophthoromycetes > Entomophthorales > Entomophthoraceae > Massospora > Massospora cicadina. Next base: position 86,569 of record JAKSZP010002982.1, read on the forward strand.
CAACTTTATGACTATACAGTTTCACTGAAATGAGACCCTGTTAGAATTCGCTGAATGTTTCTTGGTGGAAGCACATGTACTACTTGGAGCTAACATTTTATCCGCCAAAGATGTTGGTATAGCAATGACGGCGGCTGCCAAACCATATCAGGAACTATATAATGCTATTTCACACATTTTGGATGGAGATGCTGGACTTATCAGAATTGTGAACACCTTATGACGACTCTCCAATATGATTAGTGCCCCCTAATGTAGCCCAAAAACCTCTGCTGTCTCCACTCCAAACTCTTCAGGGTATGCGCCGCAGTGACTGGGTTAACAGCTGCTGGAACATATTTGTCCCTTCTACGAATCAGTGGACCCTTTTCAGCCTATGTACACTTTTCCAGTTCGTCCACGACCTTGGAACCATACTGTCAACTTCTGAACTGGTTCTTCCGCCACAAGCTAAATACGTGAACCTTTTATGAATAGTTGTTTCCAGTGCAGATGAAGAGGGCATTATGCGGTTAATTGCCCTAGCAAACCACAAGTGTATGCAATGCCAACTGAGAAAATAAAGCAGGGAAAAGCTTGAGCGGAAAAGATGTGACGCTCTATCTCCGCTAAGTCCAATTCACTTGTCCCTAAAAATTCCCAAACATCTTTTCAAGTAGAAGTCAAACCTCAATCGGATGATTTGTTATACCAACAGCTTCCATCAGATATCCCTGATTCTGCTTCCAAAGTAAAAATTCACCCCTAAGCCCCAAATTCTTCCAGGATGTGCAGAAGCTATATGCATGGCAGATTGTCATGGAAATGGCAGAAGAAGTTGAGACCAGCCTGCCAGTTGGGATGCGTAAGCACCCAAAAAGCAAGCCAGAATGCCAGAGGCATTGCTGACCAAACAAAGTTGTATGGAGCCAGGCGTTGGGAAATGATAAAACGTTGGTGTAGGACAATAGTGAATATCATCCCAAGAATGAACTAGATCGTGGCCACCCCAGACCCTGGAGGTCTTGCTGCAGGGTGTGGAACCACAAATATGGTTTCAACAAGAACACTGTTATGAGGGGTTGATTCAGCTGGGGAGACAAGGGGACAGATCTTTGCTTGAAGATGGTGGACATAAAGCCACAAGCTCCCAGTATATTGTTGACGAAAGTTCATAACAACAGGGTCAAATTGCCAGAAGTATCTAGCTTGCTGAATCCATCTATGATGGTGGGGCCATAGTGACCATGAGTACTGGTAGAGCCCATCTGGTATATGGACTGATGGGCCACCAGGAAAAAGCCATCGGGAATGCAGCCAGAAGAAATTTGAAAAAATAAAATTGATTAGTTTTTGGAGGCAAATTTCTATTACAAAGGAAAGTAAAGAAAATCAACCAACAATTTTCTCAGTGCAATGCAATTGATTAAATAGTGGTCAATTGATGTGGGGACAAACTGGGATTAAGACCCTCAATTTTGACCTAACCAGCAAATTATTTGGGAATGGGGCAGATAATTCCACTTTGAACCAACATCAAGGATTTGGCAGCAGACTGAGTTGCTGTCAGTTTGACCTTGAATGCCTAAGCTGAGGCTTGACTGCATTTCCAATGGTTGACATGATGGCATTTGGCCTGATGAGCAGCGGGAATCCCCAAGGCCACCCCAGTAGGGGTGGTCCCATTTGGTTGGGAACGTGTTCAGGATGCCCAACCCGCCCATGCCCAGTCATTGGGCCATTTTTTCGGTCAAAATTTGTTGCATCAGCTGCAACAGCCAATTTGCTGGAAGGGAGCTTTGAACCCTCGTCAATGGTGTCCAATGCTATTACCTTCACATCTGGTATGATCCCCGACGATTTTTTATGGGGGGGGGTTTATTTTTTTGATCATAATGTTGACCAAATCAAAACTGTCAGCAATTCCGGCCAATGAATCAGTCTTCATCCCTTTATGACTACATGGAATCCAAATATTGGGCTGACTCCCACTCAATTTTGGGCCAGTCAATTTCATTTCAGTGATCTTGGTGCAGATTTCCCTGATTAACTGTACTAGTTCTGCCGAGGTGAGTGTGGGCACTGGGGGAGAAATATGAAGCAGAAGGGCTGTCACTCAGCGCTCATCTACCATGTGGGAGAGGTCACCCTGGGTAACGAGGGGTACAGCTACCCTCTTCAATACCTTTTTACTCGGGAATGGGAAAAGGGCCTGATCAATGTCCAGGGGACATTCCCTGGGACTTACATTACCCTTTTCTTTTCCAAAGGAAGGGCCCCACCACCGGGAAACTGCATGAGGGCCATATTCTTATGCTCCTTGGGTAACTTGATTGCCATTACCATCGTGACTTTTTGGGGAGGGCGGGGAGCATCAGGGTGGGATTCGTGTAATGCTTTGACCAGTTCCATACAGTTAGCACAATAGTGTGCCTTGACACAACTATTCTCATAGGCTGGATACCCTTTCCAAGCCACGAGATATTGAATGGACCATTGGGACTTACGGGATGCCAGGATATACTCCACCTCGGCCTCTACCACATCCTCAATGATGATTGGTTCAGGTTTCATGGGGGCTGTACCCTTGAAGGGTGACAACTGGGAAACGTGGAAGATGGGGTGCTGTTTCCAGTGAGCTGGAAGCTTCAACTGGAACTCACCATTGCCCAAGACTTCCTCCACCAAATGGGGGCCCAAATGCTTACTTGTAAACTTACAAGAAGGGGCTTGTTTTTTAAATGATGGGTATCAAGCATAACATAGGAGCCCACTGTTAGATCATGACCTGGGAGCTGCTTAAGATCTGCGAACTGCTTGTAGTCATCAATAGCTTTGGTGAGGTGTTCCCACACTAAGGATTGAGTTGACCTGATATGTCCATTGTGATCTGTGGCAGCTTGAACCTCGGGCCACAAGCAAGGTCCAACCAAAAAGGAAGGGTTATAACTCAACGTTTCTTTGCAGGGAAAAAACCCCTTGGACGCGTGGGTCCCATTGTTATAAGTGAATTGAATGAGGGGAAGGTCATTGGCCCAGGTGTCCTGTGTGGCTGCAGCATAGCAACGCAGATACTGTTCATGGACTTGGTTAACTTGCTCGGTCTGTCCATCAGACTGGGGATGATATGCTGTGGAATGACAGGGGGATATTTTTAGATAAGAGTTTACTCCAAAACTGTGCCATGAACTGCAAACCACGGTTGCTGATGATCTCCTGTGGGAGACCTAACATTGAGAACACATGGCGTATGAAAAGGCGGGTGGTTTCCTCCAATGTAATCGCAGAAGTACAAAGAATAAAGAGGGAAAATTTATTGAAACGATTCACCACCATTATCACTGCTGTGAACCCATTAGAACAGGGAAGTTTGACAATAAAGTCCATGGATACCGATATCCATGGACCCTCCTCCTGCTGTAAGGGGTGCAAAAGGCCGTTTCTACTAGAGCGATATGACTTAGCCCAAGCACAAGTAACACAATCGGCGATCCAGGCCAGAACCTCTTTTGTCAAACCCACCCAATTGTAGGTCTACTTGATCAAGTCGATTAATTTCTTATTTCTAGGATGCTCAACTGTGGGGAGATTGTGATGTACGCGAAATACCTTGGCTCTGAAGGAGGGAGGAACCCAGATGTGCAACTGAAAATAAATGAGACCCTCCTCCAAGGAGTATAGGGAGTGTTTATGATTCTGGTGAGACAACTGCTCGACCAACTCCCCGCCCTCAGGGCAGGCCATTTGACTGGCTAAGACCTGAGTAACTAGCAGGGCATCAGGAGCCATAGTGACAGAAGAAATGACAGGGGGGATAATCGACAGGATTTGGGTGGCAGGAATCATGGTAACGAGGTCCACTTCCTCTGGGTCTGAGGAACAGTGGGCAGGGCTGCGGCTGAGGAAATAAGGGAGTACGTTGAGTGTACCTTTTACAAATTCATATATGAAATTAAAACTGCACAGTACTGATAGGTTTGGGCTTGCCGGTGTGCCACTTTTTGGGGTTTGTGAATATACAAGAGAGCCTGGTGATCTGTGCGGACTGTTAACTCATGTTGAGCACCCTGTAACAAATACATCCAATGAGTTGATTCCCATGCTACGGCTTCCAACTCCTTGTCATAGATGGCCCAAGACTGCTCCGTAGAGGTGAAATATTGGAAAAAATAGGCGACTGAGTGTTTCAAGCCATCATGCTATTGGATCAACACTGCTTTACTGCTACCAAGGAGGTGTCGCATGCAACAATATATGGCTTGGTGGGATCTGCGTGTTTCAAAATGGGAGGGGACACAAACACCTCTTTTATTGACTCAAACGCCTGTTGGCATTCAGGCGTCCAGCGAAATGGTACGTTCTTTCCCATAAGGGGGTGGAGTGGGGCAGCGAGCTGGGAAAGTGCCGGGGAAATTTTTTTCAAGAAAATGATGGTTCCCAAGAAACTCTGTAGTAGTTTCTGGGTGGTGGGGTTGGCCATTCTTGGATAGCATCATGAGGAATTGGAAAATACCTTGCTTCATCCAGATTGCTGTTAACCATTCTTTCCCTTTCATTATCTAAATCTGGTTAAATGCGTTAACTAGATTCAGCTTAGAGAACATATGGGATTTGGCGATTGCCTGGCTGATCATCTGCTCCAGATGCAGGGGGTAGGGATCAGAAACAGTTACTTTGTTTAAATGACCCTAATCCACACAGGGATGGAGGGAACCATCAGCTTTTTTGGCGAAGATGATGGGGGACATGACTGTCGAAGTCTCCTTAAAAAGCCACTCTTTTTTCAGAATATCGTCCAACCAAGTGTTGAGCACAATTTCCTCCTCCGCTGTATGGGGATACAACGGACAGTTGGTATTCACCAACTCCACGGTTGTATGAAATCCACAGTCAAATCTAGTGTGAGGAGGCAGACAATTCGCCTTTTCAGATTCAAAGATGCTTTGATAGCGCATTAAACTTTTGGGAAAATCAGCTGGTATGCCCGCAGGAGTGACGAGGGAAGTGATAGAACTGCGGCCTTGTGTTTTCTTAAGAGTGCTGATCAGAGGGAATTCACCTCCAGTTGATCATTGACAAATGACAACATATTAGACATTAGGTGAATATTGACATGTTGTCGACGCCACCATCCCACTCCTAAGATCACCAGAAACACCAAGTTTGGCATAGCAGAGAAATGATCACAGAAGCTAAACTGGTGTACAGAGAAAGTTACTGACCGACAAATGACAAATGAGGTCTGGGAGGCAGAAGAAGCCACCATCACCGAGGTACCCATGTCCATGTCCAGTTCTAATTTTTGGGCCAGCTCAATGCTCATGAAATTACCCGCAGCCCCAGTATTCACCATGGCCTCAAAGGAGACATGGTGAGAACTGAAACTAATCTCTATAGGCAATAAGAAATAAGTGAAGTTTTGTTTATTAGAAAATATTGGCCATTTCTGTTGCGACTGAAGAAATAACTGGCAAATTGGGGGAAATATTGGGGGCTTTTGCTGGAGCAAAAATTGGGAGTATGAGGGCGGGCGAGCTGACTTCCTCCATCTGGGCTTTTATGGATTCATTTACAGGTGAATCAGAATCAGCCAACTCGAACACAGAAGTCATGACAGGATTGGCAGCTGGGTTCATTGCTGGATTGAAGGTAGACACTCCATCTACATCTTCATCGGGTAATCCTATCATAAAATTTACCTTTTGATTGTGGGAAGCATGGAGGGGAAAGGCATTAATAGTAGTTGCGGTGGCACATATTTGGTCTAATGTTCCTTGTAAGGTGGACCAGACCTCATGATGAGAAGAAACCTAATCCAAGCCTGATCTGAAGACTGCCTGAAGCATATCATTAGAGAGGACCAACGTGGGAGCCAGTTCTCAGAAGGTAGAGATCAAAGAAGCTAAGCTAGGGGCTTTGGCCATGATGTAGAGCAATCTGAATAAGTGGTCCAAGCACGACATAGGGGGTTTCAAGGCGGCTGATATGACAGCCATCAGTAGAGTGGGGTCTCCCGCTTGTGAGGAAGAGCGCAGAAGGCCTCTAACCCAAAGACGGGCATCCCCTTCCACAGTATTCAATAACGCGATCCCTTGTTGGGCATGAGATAATGCGGAGGCATTAGAAAGAGCAATTGCCAAACGCATTTGCACCTCAGCGAGGGCGTCAAAAACAAGATTGGCTATCTCATGAGAAGGAATATGTGAACTTCTTCTGGGCTATTGGGAGGTGAAGGGGTAGCAATCCATGCAGCTTTGTAAGTCTAAAGATATATCTCCAAAGTAGAGCAGTTACTATTACCACAATTGGTAAGCGACCAAACAAACAACAAAAAGCAGGCTACTGATTGCACATCCATTTGGTAAAGGGTAACCACTGCAACGCCCACCTCGAAGATTAGGGCAGAAGTGGCTGGAAACTTTGATTGGTCGATTATGTCATGGAAATGGCAGAAGAAGTTGAGACTGGCCTGCCAGTCAAGATGCGTAAGCACCCAAAAAGCAAGCCAGAATGCTAGAGGCATTGCTGACCAAACAAAGTTGTATGGAGCCAGGCATTGGGAAATGATAAAACGTTGGTGTAGGACAATAGTGAATATCATCCCAGGAATGAACTAGATCGTGGCCACCCCAGACCCTGGAGGTCTTGCTGCAGGGTGTGGAACCACAAATATGGTTTCAACAAGAACACTGTTATGAGGGGTTGATTCAGCTGGGGAGACAAGGGGACAGATCTTTGCTTGAAGATGGTGGACATAAAGCCACAAGCTCCCAGTATATTGTTGACGAAAGTTCATAACAACAGGGTCAAATTGCCAGAAGTATCTAGCTTGCTGAATCCATCTATGATGGTGGGGTCATAGTGACCATGAGTACTGGTAGAGCCTATCTAGTATATGGACTGATGGGCCACCAGTAAAAAGCCATCATGAGTGCAGCCAGAAGAAATTTGAAAAATCAAAATTGAATAGTTTTTGGAGGCAAATTTCTACTGCAAAGGAAAGTAAAGAAAATTAACCAACAATAGCTCAGTACAATGCAATTTATTATATAGTGGTCAATTAATGTGGGGACAAGCTGGGATCAAGACCCTCAATTTTGACCTAACCAGAGAATTATTTGGGAATGGGGCGGATAAGTTCACTGGGAACTGACATTGAAGAATTTTGTGGCAGGCCAATCCACTGTTGGTTTGACCTTGAACATCTAAACTGAGGCTCAGCTACGTTTCTGATGGTTGGCATTATGGCGTTTGGCCTGACAAGCAGCGGGAATCCCCAAGGCCACCCCTCATAGGGGCGGTCCCATTTAGTTGGGAATAGGTTCAGGATTCCCAACCCGCCCATGCCCGGTCACTGGGATATTCGTTTAGTCAAAAGTGTTGCATTGGCTGCAACAGCCTTTTCTGAAAGGGAGCTTTGAACCCTCATCAATGGTGTCCGATGCTATTACCTGCCCATCAGGGATGATCCCCAACAATTTGGGTGGGGGTTGATTTTTCAATCATAGTGTTGACCAAATCAAAAGTGTTGGCGATTCTGGCCAATGAATCAGTCTTCATCCCTTTCTGACTACATGGAATCTGAACATTGGGCTGACTCCCACTCAATCTTGGGCTGATCAATTTCATTTCAGCAATCTCAGCACAGCTTTCCCTGATTAACTGTACTAGTTCTGCTGAGGTGATGTGGGCACTGGGGGAGGGATCCAAATGGAAGGGCTGTTAACCAGCACTTGTCTACCACGTGGGCGAGGTCGCCCTGGGTAACAAGGGGTACAGCCACCCTCTTTGATACCTTCTTACTCAGGAATAGAAATAGGGCCCAATCAATGGCCATGGGATGTTCCCCAGGACTTACACAGATTCTGGAACAGACTGGCACCAGCAACGCGGATCCCTTGATGGACGTCGCCTCTTTAGTAGGGGATAACATAGCCATTCTTATGGAAAAAATTGCTAGTGAGTATCCTCAGGTCAGCAAGGGCATTTCCTCCTTTTCGAGTAACACAAAGCCCTTGGACGTACAGGTAATAAACACTGATGGTTCTTCTTACTTGGAATGCACTTACTGCGACATTTTCGTTCAAAACACAAAATTCTGCGCTATCATAAACATGGGAGCCCCTGTAAACATAGTCTCTACCCAGATGGTAACTAAACTTCTGCTGAAACCTTATGTGGACCATCGAGTAGTATACAGGACTTTGGGGATGCATAGCACTGTGTCTGAAGGATCATATAGCGCGTTGCCTTTATGATTTGGGTCAGTCTGGGCTTTCACTCTGGCGGTGGTTTTGCCAAATAACAACTACAACATGTTAATTGGCGCGGCATTTATGAGGAAATTTGGTGTTGAGATAAATATGGCGGAGGAAACTCTTACTATTTTAGGCCAAAATATCCTCATATAATTTACCTCTTGTGGAATCCCAACAGATCCATTCCACTCTAGTTAAATCAATTAGCGTACAACAATGGAGTAATCCATGTTTATTATTAATGACTGAAGCAGCGGACCGCCCTCCCCAACCAGATTTATGAGTACAAAGGGATTCTACTTTGGGCAGTGAGCACTTTGAGCCTACCGTCTGGACACCAGTGCATAGTAGGGACTGAGCTTGGAATCAATGTTCCTAAAGGGCTTTATGGAGAAATTATGGCGCCTCACCAGCACTCACGGATTGAACCACATGTGGCTCCAGGGTAACTTCTACCTGGGAATGGGGAGGTGAAAGTGCTGCTAGAAAACTTACAGAAGGAGACAATAATGATCCAGTGGCACCAAGTGGTGGCTTACCTACACTTAGTTCCACTAGAGGAAGTTCACTGTAATAATGATTACAGCTCATGAGAGGATCTTGGACTACCATCAAGTTCATAGTTTGGCATATTGACCATAATTCCATGGGAAGCGCTTATGGGATTATTGGCGGAACAACAAGATAAGGCTATGGCATTATTTGAAAAGTATTAAAATATTTTTGCACATGAAAATCATGACTTGGGGTGTGCTCAAGGGGTTGTACATTGGATAGATATGGGGGATCACCCTCCCATTTGATCGCGACCTATTAGATGTTCAAAAGCGGTGGAAGAGGTTGTCTCTGACGAGGTGGATAAACTTATTGTGCAAGGAATGCTAGAGCCGTCAAATAGTCCGTGGGCATCACCTGTGCTCATTGTAAAGAAAAAAGATGGCTCAAATTAAGTGGTTATTGACTATCAAAAGCTCAATAACATAATGAAAAAGGATTCCTACCCTCTTCCATGGATTGATGATGCGTTAGACCAATTGGGTAGGGCGAAATGATTTTTCCACCATGGATCTGAACTTGGGGTACTGGAAGATCAAATTGTCATCAGCGGAATGGGAGAAATGCGCGATCATCACTTTGAGAGGATTATTCCAGCTGACTTGTATGCCCCAAGGGTTGTGCAACGCCCCAGCTACATTCCAGCATGCCATGGATACAATTTTAGGTAATTTAAAGCTGTCCTGCATCTTAGTTTACCTTGATGACATCAATGTTTTCTCACAGACGTTTAAAGAGCACCTTGTACACTTGGAACAAGAGTTTCAGCGCCTCGCTGCCACTAATATCAAAATTAAGCCTTGGAAGTGTCATTTCTTTAAAGAACAATTAGAATACCTTGGATTTGTTGTGGATTCAAAATGGGCTTAAACTGCAGCTGGCTAAGGTGGAAGAAATAAGTAAGAAGACTCACCAAGGTAATAAGCGGGATATTCAAGTGTTTTTGGGGATGGTTGGGTAATACTGATGGTTCATTCCCAATTTCAATTGTATTAGGGCCCCACTTTTCGATTTTAAAGAAAATGCTTCTTTCAATTGGACGTAACGTTGCCAGAGCGCTTTCAATGTGTTGCAAACTGCGTTAGCAAGTGCACCCATTCT